>JAMKQA010005309.1:0-68294 GCA_024699735.1 Posidonia australis
AATTAACCAATTCATAAACCCTAATCGATCCAAAAATCCCTAAATAAACCATAATTAAAACCCAAAACCCTAATTTCAAATCAATTAATTAAATCCAAAATTAATAATCACATCTAATTCACAAAATCCTATTAAAACCCTAAAATCCCTAAAAAATTCCAAACCCAAGATAAAATAAGAAAACCCAAAATAATTAAAACCTTGATTTAAATTAGCCAATTAAACTTTAATCACAAATTTAATTAAAGTCATAAAATACAAATAAAAATCCTAAAATAAAAACAAAACCCTAATTTAAAACCTAAGTAAAATCCTTAATTAAATCAAGCAAAATACTTAATTAAATAAGTTAAAAACCAGTGAAATCTAAATTTAATTTAATTAAATCTAAAATTTAAACCAACCACATCAAAATTGGAAATTAATCCAAATCAATCCAAAACCAAAAAATCAAGATAAAACCATTTAATCTATTTAAAACCAAGACAAATCATTTAATTAAATTTCAAAAACATCAAATAAAACCTTAATCAACTTAAAATATTAAAACACAATTAATCAATTCAAATCCCCCAAATCAAATCAAAATTCATCAAGTTAAACTTAATTTCAAAACACAAAACAAAAGGAAAGGAAAAAAATAAAAAAAAAACCAAACCTAGCCCATTACGCAGGCCCAATAAGCCTAAAAATCCATAAACCAAAAAGCTTTAGAAACATTCAAAAATAATTCTGGCGACCTCCGCAATCTCCGGCGAGCTCTCCAGCAAATCCCACGATCTCCGGGCGCGTAATCCTCCATCTTCGTAATCTCCGGGCTTTCCTCTTCCATGGGTACGTTCGATCCTACGGTGGGGAACCCTTGCGAGGGAGATGGACAGCGCAGAGGGGCTCTGCCGGAGCTCAAAAAGGCGCTCGCCGCCGTCGATCAGAAAAAAACCCCTCTCCAGCGCAGCCCTCTGCTCACTCGTACCCTAGAGCCTTCCACCACCAACACCTTTTGCATCCCGAAGCCTCCAGCCAGAGTGTCGCCGGAGCACGCCACTGTCGACCCATCACGACGGAGGGAATATCCCGCACGACAGGTAATCATTCTCCCCTCCTATTTTCCGATTCAATAGGCATGTAGAGTAGCTATAGGGTCCTAGATCGAGCCACGACAGTGACCCCCTCTTTTGCCCGCCGTTGACCCACCTCCGGTGGTAGGTTCAACCCATCAGTGGGTCTCAGGTCGCTTGGTCTCCGGCGAGACCCCTCGGGGGCCTCTCTTCCTCTTCCTCCTCCCGGAGTATCCCCTTTCGTAGAGAAGCCCTGCAGATCGCCCGCGCCGCCGTGCCGTTGTCGCTCCCACTATCGCCGCCGCACACCGTCGAGCGTCCCCCCGCGCGCACGAGCCGCGTCACTCTGCACCAACGATCCAGGAAGACTCCCTGCGTCGCCATGAGTCCGCCAAGCCGTGCCACTGCCTGCCAGACCGCCCGCGTCGCTGCTCCTGCAGTCACCGCCGCACACCGTCGAGCGTCCCTTCGCCCGCACGAGTTCGCATCGCTCTTCACCAACGATCCAGGAAGACTCCCCACTTCGCCATGAGTCCGTCGAGCCGTGCCATCGCCTGCCAAAGCCCCTATGCTGCTCTAGTCGTTGCCGCCGATCTCCTCCTCGGAGCTCTAGGTGGGGGGGACGTTCCAGACCTCCCCAAGCCTCGTCGTCTTCTCCCGGAGCCTCGCCTTGCCGCCACGATGGTCCCCTACTCTTCCCGCAGCCTTCCAAGCCCCGGAGAAGCAACTGGAAGGTCGCTAGAAAAAATCACCGGCGGTAAAGCGCCGGCAATCTCCGACGATCTTCTAATGGGCCATTTATGGCTCATTCACATTAGTTTTAAATTTTTACAATTTGATCCTTTATTCATCACATTTCAGTCCTTTTTTATTGCATGTGGGTCCAGACATTTGCATTTTAGTCCTTATAGTTTTAAAATAGTTTTTATTCTTTATTTTATCTGTGAATTTTGTATTTAGCCTCCTGAAGAGTTCATCTTTTAATTGTTAACATATTGATGCATGTTTTTATTACTTTTAAGTCCAGACAATTTACATTTAAGTCCCTGAAGTTTCTGAAACAAGTTTTTCCATGTGAAAATTACACTAGGACCCCTAAATGTTTTCAAAATGACACTGGTGATCAATAAAATCATGTTTTATCACACTCTATAAGGCATGATTTTGTGTATGGTGAGACATGATAATTTTTGTATCACATTTTATGAAACATGATTAAGGTAAAATGAGATATGATTAAGGTGAAATGAGATATCATTCAGCCCAAAAGAGACAAGATTCAATAGATTTATTAATAATTTTGCAAGCCTAATAGATAATTATAATTAACAAGTGAAATGAAAAATGTCATATCATATATATACATCAAAATGTTGAAAAATTAATGTTGTCATCTCATATCACTATATATATCACAAAATTGATTAATAATATTGTCATCCCTTATGTACACATCACCTCATATAAATTACATCAAAAAATCACACATTAATGCTTCCTAATGTTATTCTTTTATTACTTATTGCATTTGTTTGCATTTCTCCAAAATCGTTGCTGCAAATTGTGTCCTTTTGGGATTGACGTTGCATAATCAAATGTCATTGACTCCCTATGTATAAAGTAGTAAGCATCTAACATAACATATATTTTGCAAACTATCCTTGATTTAAAAGTAAACGCATGTATTAATAGAGAAAAGTGCAATATAAGTGAAAAAAATATTAATAAAAGATATTAGGAAATACGATTCAATGATTTTTTGTGGAAAATCAAGAAGGAATGTATGTCTAAAATTTTTAATGTTGATGACGTCTTTCTTCATATCCATTGAAATGGATATAATGAAGCAATTGATTAATCTACATTAACGAGAAATAAGTTAACATCAAAATAATATAATTGCAAAATAATATTAATCACACTAATTAATTCTAATACAAGGAAAGATTATAAGTGTCACTTGTTTAACATTTTGTCGTAGTTAACCAAGAAATGATTATGAGTACATTATACCATATCGATTGCATTCTTTTCATTTAAACCACTTACAACATCTTCCACAATTTCTCCTCTTACTAGAGTTGTAGAAAGAAACTAATACATTTTACAGAGAATTTAAGTTGTTTCATATCATCAACATTAACATAAACATCCAGTCTTACACATTCCTATTTCATTAACAATCCTACCTCATCTCACACAGTTCATGTCACATACAGTTAATTTACATTCATGTCTCACATAAATTCTCATCTCAGTATAATTACATTCAAATCACATAAAACACAAGTCATGTGTCATGGCAAAGAATTCAATCCCATTTAAAAGTATAACCAAATTAGAAAATTTTGACGATCCTTGACTATTTTTTTGGAAATAAAAGCATGTCTATTATTTCAAGGAATTTAGGGATCACGTCTTATACTAGATGACATTAATGGAAGTAAGGGGTGGAGGACGTCAACAAAAAGTGGCGTTGCATTGTAAGAGTGTATGGCAAAAGTAAGAAGTAGTGTAGGCAGATTGAAGGACGTGGAGGGATGACTACAACTTGGAGAAGCAATAGCGATGTAGGAGATGCCATGGAGACCGCAACGTGGAGAAGGGGTAGTGATGTGGAAGAGAGGTGATCGTCGATGTGAGATAGAGATGGCGTGAGAAGACTAGAGATTTTATTAATTTTTGTAAGAGGAGAAGGGAGAGGTGTAGTCGGCATGCCTGAGAGAGAGAGAGAGAGAGAGAGAGAGAAGAAAGATGGGTATTTATGAAAGGATAAAATGGAAATGAAAAAAGGGGTTTTTTGTCATAAAGGAAGATTAAGTGGCTTTATTTTGCTAATTACACTTTTGAGTAGAATTCTTTTATCAATTCGTATTACAATGAATTTTTAAATATTTCTTAGAATAAATATATTTAGAAAATTATTAAATATATAGACTAATAATGTTAATATTAAAAAATATTTTAGTACATTTAACTTTTAGATTTTTAGTCATTTAATTTTATAATATTTACGAAAATTTATTACAAATAAGTGAATAATTAATGTGAAGTGTAAATATAATCCTATATTTTTATATTACAATTGAAAATATATTTGTAAAAATTATAAATGAATACTACCACATGTAAGGATGCAAACGATTGAATAAGATATGAATGAGTGTTATTATAACCATATTCATTTTTAAAGTACGAATATGACTATAGATACAGATATCATCCTTATCTGATATGAAAGTTTATATCCATATCCCTATAAAATGAATAGATACACTACAAATATTTGATGGATGAACATGGATAAAGAAAGGATACAGTAGAATATCAAAAACAATTTATGTCTAAAATTTCAAATATATGTAAGTGAATGTACTTTACATAACTAATCATGCGAAAATCAGTAAATTATGACTATTGTCGATAAAAATATATATATTACAAAGGTTTGATTTTCATGTAGGCACTTATAAAGAAGAATCCTGTAGGTGCTTAAGTTCAATCATTGGATACATCCAACGGTTAAGAATCAAAGAGTAGAGGAAAAGGACAAGGCGGAAATGACAATGTAGGTGGCAAAAGGAGCAGGTGGACACGATAGTGTAGTATAATACATAGGGAGAGGAGGAGTAGGCAAAGATAGCAGTACAGGCAGAGATTGCGGCGCAACGTGGTATATGGGAAAGGAGGAACGTGTTGGAGGAGTGAAGATGCAATAATAAGGAACAGGAGAATAATGCAACAAAAGAGAAGGATATAGTGGTGGTGGAAAGGAGCAAGGAGGCAATAATAGGAGGAAGAGAAGGAAGAGGAGGTGGTGGTGGAGGAGGGAGTTAAGACAATGATAAGAAGAGAGTGGGGAAGTGGTAGTCACGAGGAGGGTGAAGAGACAACAACGATGAGGAAGAGAACGATGTAGAAGCTAAAAAGGAAAGAAGGTAGGGAAATTAAAGGAGGTAGTTAGAAGAAAAAGATCATATTTAATCTTGACTTTTGAAATTCTACGGACGTTTGAAACTTTACGTGTCTATACAAAATACTGTACACCGACACATGCATTTTCCATATATTATAATTAAATCAAAAATGAATAAATAAATAATATTATATGTATAAAAAATTATAAAAAAATAAAAATGATCTTATAAAAAATGATATCTATAAGTATCCGCATAATTTATATCCTTGGATACGGACGAATATTCCACTTTCTACGCAATTGTGTTGAAAATATCAACATCGACCTTCTACGTCTTCCCCACTCCCACCCTGCCACCGCACTCACTCGCCCCTACCGCGTCGCCGCCATGGCCGTGCTGCTACGCCTCCCCTACCTCCCCAGATGCCCTCCCTTCTCCTGCCGGGCCTCCCTCGTCCAGGCGGAACCCAGATCCGACGCTCTGCCCTCCAAACCGGAGAGGAGCGTAATTCGGCTCGGCCTCCCCAGCAAGGGGCGCATGGCCGAGGAGACGCTCGATCTTCTCATGGTATTTGGTGATTTGCACCAATGAAAGTGCTTTCTTGAGATATTAACGTATGTGCCATTGCCTAATTATTTCGATCTGTTGCTGTTGTGAAGAACTGTCAGCTGTCCGTCAGGCAGGTGAATCCTCGGCAGTACGTCGCGGATATTCCCCAGGTAATTGTTATTGTCTCTTTGGTTTTTTTTTTTTTGGCGTTTTGTTTTCCGGAGTTGAGTGTTGGGGGGTTTAAAGGTGACAATCAATGACTTAAGCAAGCATTTTTAGATTTAACAGAATAAGTAACCAATACATAGTGCTTGGTTGAGTTTGAGGCCGCAACTTTCAATCAGTCGACAATAAGTGAAGAGGCCTGGGATCTTTGAAATTACATGTCGACTGCACCATTCTCCAATGTCGAATGTACCATTTCAACTCTTAAATGGTGAAAAAGCATCC
Source organism: Posidonia australis (assembly GCA_024699735.1). Taxonomy (NCBI): domain Eukaryota; kingdom Viridiplantae; phylum Streptophyta; class Magnoliopsida; order Alismatales; family Posidoniaceae; genus Posidonia; species Posidonia australis. Next base: position 5,978 of record JAMKQA010005309.1, read on the forward strand.
AATTATATAGTTTTTCCTGTAGCGTTTTGATGCTTATTCACATTTCTCCGTTGCTTCTCTGGTATTATTTGAAGCAAACGATCCTAAGGAATGTAGGTTTCTGACAATCTATGTTATGCCTTTTGTGCTAAGTTGATTGTATTTACTGGGGATATAGATTATCAGGTTGTTAGATAGTTATATATCCAAATATGTAGCCAAGAATATCTACTTTCAACCTGTAGATTTCTCCTGCATATTCCCCTAAACTGAGCCTATTTGTTATCCACTGCAAGTTTTCAACATGAGGCAGAGGGAAGGGAAAAATTCATTTCAAATTTGGATCATGTTTTACATGGTATTGAAAGCCCACTGATTTTTATTCTATTCTTTATGGTGAAATGTTTTCCCTGTGCTGCATCATTTCATAGTTTCTCTTCTCCAACTTCTCTATGCACTCTTGCAAATATCCATCATCTACTCAACTTGAAGCTCAACAACAACAACCTGCTATGGAAATCTCAGTTTCCACCAGTATGTTGTGCCCAGGGCCACTTGGATCATGCTAGTTTAGATGGTCTAATGAGGGCACAACTCACAGGCTAGGTTGATGATTCTCTTACCCCATTTCTAATGACACATTCTTCAACCAATGTCTCCATGATGAATCACTGAATCTAACATTTCTCACGTGACCCAAGTAAGATGCAAATCCTCTTGTGTTGGATAATTTCTACCCTTATAAAGCTTCTTTTGCCCAAGTAGTCACTGTCACCATGAAACTTTGTATGGTACATGGATTGCTCTAACCAAGCTTTACATGTTCACATCCCAAGTCAACAAATTAGCTTCGTTACCAATTGTAGAGCATTAACTAATAAGCTTTCTTACCATCTAGGCACTCTTCAATGCTGATCTTTCTACATGGTGTTATAGAAGAAACTGTTTTCAATGTCCTCCCGCAAGGTTTTGTAGACGAATGACTTCAATTTTTTTTTGGCTTAAAAGTGCTCCTGTAGGCCTTCAACAAGGTCTCCTTGGTAGCAATGATTGAGCTCTTTTGTTGTTGGGGTTGGTTTTGAAGCTCTAATAAAGATATATTCTATTTTATCAATACCTATCAATAAGAATACATCCCATTTTGTAAATTCTATATCAGTTTGTTTTAAAGGTATATGTTGATGATATCATTGTTGCTTGGGGAAAAAAATGATGCGATTTTAGATTTTTAGCTTAGCACGCAAAGACTTATTCTCTATAGATCTTGGTGTTCTTACTTGTTTTGAAGTGAACAGATCATCCTTAGAAAACTTATTGGAGAAGGAAATAAGACATTTAAGAAGAAAGAGAAAAACCTAGAAGTAATTGGAGGAGGAAGGCCCCTTAAGTATTGCACCTATTGGCCACCTTGCTTCTTCTTGTCAAACACCTTCCTATGCTAGGTCCAACCTCCATGTATGAGTATAAAGTTGATACTTCCATGATAAAGTAAATGAAAGACAATAATGTAGTGAATATGGGAAGAAATAAGAGAAGATGTGGTCAGTGGAAGAGAGATTTAGAACGGGTGGGATGTGGTGGTGATGTTATTGTTTGTTGTTTCATTTTTTTACTTCTTAACATCCATATGTGAGGGTTGGTGATGATGGAATGACAAATTGCAAAAGGGAAAAAAAAATCCATACAAACATCTATTTTATCCAAAGCTCAAACTTTTACGTAAATTAAGATGTTATGCTAAGGGTGCGTTTAGTTTACCTTGGAGTGTAGATTTTGGCAAAAGCTCAAAATATCCCAAAGTTATTCCAAATAGGACAATAGTGTACAACTTTTGGTAGAAGTTAAAGCTTTTACCACATGAAAGTTATGCATTAAACATAGTTTCTGTAGAAGTTGATGTTGGACTGCCTTTACTAGGAGCTATGGTTTTCGTTTTTCCCCTAAACTATCATTGTAAATTCAAGTGTTTTATTGTTTGAAGAAGGATAATTGGGTCTATCGACATTAATGTTGTAGAAATGACTTGAATATATGTTTTGAAAGAAGGAAAAAAAAAAACAACTCAGATTTTGGAGGCACTGTTCACGGACGCAGGTTTTTTACCCGCTCTTCCAGATCACAGAAGTTTGGTGGACGTGGGGAGCTCGTTTGCGAATGATCGGAGTTTCTCCGTCGCGTCCGCTCGTGTTTGCTCCTCGCATCCGCACGTCCGTTCTTCCGCTCGCGTCTGCTCCGCGCTTCCGCTCGCGTCCACTCCGCGCGTCTGTTCTTCCGCTCGCGTCCGCTCCGCACGTCTGTTCTTCCGCTCGCGTCTGCTCCGCGCGTTCGTTCATCCGCGCATCCGTTCATCCACGCACCTGTTCACCTGCCTCCCTCTACTGCTATATAAGGAGGAGGCAGGGTCGGAGCTAGGAAGTAAAAAGGGGACATCTTTCTTCCTCTAGCTTCCTCGTCTGGGATATTCCATATGGTTCCAGTTATTGTCAACATCTGTTCTTCTGTCTCGTTGACTCTGAGAAGTTGCTGCTATTGGTAGAAATTTCATATTAAAATTTCTACGATTTGTACAAGAGTTATACTCTTGGTCTGAGCTGTATTATTCTGAAGAATAGTGAAACCCATCTGCCCTGTCCGTGGACGTAGCCCTTTCTTGGGTGAACCACGTAAATTTGCGTGTCTGCTTTACTTCATGTTCTTCACTTTATTTTCTTGTTAAACTAATCCTTAAACTTAACAAGTGGCATCAGAGCTAGGTTGAGTTTAGTTAACAGAAAATACCATGTCTTCACATACTATTAAGGTGGAGAAATTTACCGGGAAGAACAACTTCAGTTTATGGCAAATCAAAATGCGGGCGCTCCTTAAACAACAAGGAATCTGGACTCCGTTGCTGAAGGAAACTCCAATTAGGGTCAATAATGTCGAGTTGACAGCGTAAGAAGAAAAAGCGCATTCAACAATATTACTTTGTTTTGCCGATGAGGTAATAATAGAGGTTGCAGATGAAGAAATTGTTGTTGGATTATAGTTAAAATCGGAAAGTCTATACATGACTAAATCTTTAACCAATAAGCTCCTTCTCAAGCAACGTTTATTCTCCCTTAAGATGAAGGAAGGTACGTCTCTCAACGAGCATCTTGATCATCTTAATACTATTCTTATGGAGTTAAGAAGTATTGAAGTAAAGGTTGATGATGAAGATGTCGTTCTGTTATTGTTAGTATCATTACCTCAATCTTCTGAAAATTTTGTCCAATCCTTTGTGATTGGAAAAGATTCAATCTCTTTAGAGGAGGTGAGAGCTTGTCTCCACACAAGAGAATTGCGGCATCTTGCTTCAACTTCAGGTGGAGAGATGGCGGGTTTTTCTACCACTTTTGACAAAAACTGTGGTAGGTCAAACTCAAGAAGTTTTGACAAGAAAGGAAAGAAGAAAGGTAAATCTCATGGTAGAGTAAATCCTCGAGATATCTGTAATTACTGTAAGGAACCTGGGCATTAGAAGAATAATTGTCCTAAAAAGAAGTCAAAAATGCCTTCTGCCTTTACTGCACAGGAAGAGACTACCTCTGAAGTCGATGTTGGCTTTACTGTTTCTGATTCTTCTCTTTCTTCTGACCAGTGGATTCTTGATTCGAGGGTATCACACCTTATGACCCCAAATAGAGAATGGTTTTCGTCTTATAAATCTGTTAATGGAGGTACTGTTACTATAGTCAATGATGCACAATGTAAAGTCGTTGGTATTGGATCCGTGAGGATCCAAATGTTTGACGGGACGGTGAGAACTATCTCTGAAGTACGTCATGTTCCAGATCTTAGGAAGAATCTTATCTCCTTAATTACTCTTGATGATAAGGGTTTCTATTACAAATGAGGATGTGGAGTCTTTCAGGTAAGCAAAGGATCACTTGTAATGATGAAAGGACTCAAGCAAGGACTGCTGTATATCCTTGAGGGCTCGACAGAAGTTCAAACTGCTGCTATAGTATCCTCAACTGAGTTACTCCACAAATCTAAGATATGGCATATGCGTCTTGCTCACTTAAGTGAGAAAGGGATGCAAACTTTGCAACGCCAAGGTCTCTTAGAAGAACTCAAGAATATCAATCTTGATTTTTGCGAGCACTGTGTCTTTGGTAAGCAAAAAAGAGTTAAGTTTGGTCCAACTGAGAGGAATACGAAGGGCAAACTTGACTATATCCATGTCGACTGTTGGGGACCAATGAGAACTCCTTTTTTGGGAAATTCTAGATTCTTCCTATCCATTATTGATGACTTCTCAAGAATGATTTGGGTGTTTCTAATGAAACACAAAAGAGATGCCTTCGTCAACTTCAAGGAATGGAAAGTTCTGGTTGAAAACCAGACTAATCGAAAAATCAAGGTTCTATGAACAGACAGTGGCCTTGAGCTCTGCAATAATGCTTTTGATTCCTTGTGTAGGAACACAGGTATTGCCTGACACAGAACAATTGTACATACTCCACAACAAAATGGTGTTGTAGAACGTATGAACAGAACTCTGTTAGAAAAGGCCAGGTGCTTGATTTCTAACTCTGGAATTTCAGATGTCTTTTGGGCAGAAGCGATTCATACTGCGTGTTTTATTACCAATAGATCTCCATCGTCTTTCATTTAGATGAAGACTCCCTATGAAGTTTGGACAGGTAAACAGGTAGATTATTCTAAATTAAGAGTTTTTAAGTGTCCTGTTTATTTTCATGTAAATGAAGACAAACTTGAGCTAAAAGGAAAGAAAGGTGCCTTCATGAGCTATGGAGATGGAGTAAAAGGATACAGAGTATGGGCTCCTCAGTTGTACAAAGTTATACTTGCAAGAAGTGTAACTTTTGATGAAGAATCTATGCTACGGGAAGGGAAATCTGTTGCTGAAATTTCTGACCCTTCTTCAAGTAGCATTTCAGGTGATCAAGTGAAATTTTAGTTGTCTTCTTCTCAAAGGGATGCAGATCTTAATCCAAATGGTGAAGAAGATGAAATTAAAGGGCCAGAAGCTGAAACAGACACTTCTATAGGGATGGAACAACCACAACTCTTTAGAAGTGTGGCTATAGACAGGCAAAGAAGGGAAGTTCGACCACCTACAAGGTTAGGTTTTGAAAATCTAACAGCTTTTGCCTTGCAGGTGGCTGATGAACTTGACTCAGAAGAACCATCATCATATCAAAAAGTCATAAACAGTAAAGAAACTTCACAATGGATGATGACAATGCAAGAAGAGAAGGAATCGCTTCGATCTACCCAAACCTGGTCTGTGGTAAAAGTACCAGAGAGGAGGAAAATAATCGATTGTAAATGGGTATTTAAAAGGAAAGCTAATCTTGAAGCTGCAGGTAGCATCAGATTTAAAGCACGTTTAGTTGCAAAGGGCTTCAACCAAGTTGAAGGAGTAGATTATACTAAGATATTCTCTCCTGTTGTGAGACATACATCGATCAGAGTCTTGTTAGCAATTGTAGCTCTACAAGACTTAGAGTTGGAACAACTAGATGTCAAAATCGCTTTTTTACATAGAGATTTAGAGGAAGATATCTTGATGTATCAACCAGAAGGATTCCAAGATCTTTCCAAACCAGATTTTGTATGCAAGTTGAAGAAGTCTTTATATGGACCCAAACAGTCTCCAAGGCAGTGGAATAAGAAGTTTGATACTTTCATGCATAAACTTCAATATCACAGAAGTCAACACGACTCTTGTGTTTATGTTAGGAAGTGTTCCGATGGTTTTTGGGTTTACTTGCTTTTATATGTAGATGACATATTCATTGCCTCTAAGCAGAAAAGCGAAATTCAGAAACTAAAGTCTCTTCTAAATTCAGAATTTGAAATGAAGAACTTAGGTGCTGCCAAGAAAATTTTGGGAATGTAGATTTTCAGAAATAGAGAACAAAAGAAATTGTTCTTATCTCAGCAAAACTACGTACAGGAAATTTTGTCAAAATTCAGAATGGATAGCTCCAAAACTACAGGTACTCCTTCTGCTCCAAGTGTTCACTTGTCTTCTTCTATGTCACCTCAAACAGATGATGAAACAGAAGACATGAGTAGGACTCCATATGTTAGTGTTGTCGGGAGTCTAATGTATGCCATGGTATGTTCTAGGCCTGATATAGCACATGCTTTAAGTGTTGTTAGTCATTTTATGTGTAATCCAGGACGAGAACATTGGCAAGCTGTAAAATGAATTTTTAGGTATCTTAAAGGATCTATTAACCAGGGTCTAAGCTATGGAAATAGTGATGATTGCCTTATCAAAGGCTATTCTGACTCAGATTTTGGAGCAGATAGGGACACTAGAAAGTCTATGACTGACTATGTGTTTACAGTGGGTAATTCAGTGGTGAGCTGGAAGGCATCCTTTCAACCAATAGTCACATTGTCATCCACTGAGGCTGAATATGTTGCAATGACGGAGGCCGTAAAGGAAGGTATCTGGCTAAAAGGTTTGCTTGGTGATTTTGACTTACATCAAGATTCTATTGACATTTTCTGTGATAACCTTAGTTCCATCTGTTTAGCCAAGGATCATGTCCATCATGAAAGGACTAAACATATTGACATAAGGTATCACTTTATCCGAGGTAAAAAGAGAGTTAAATTTGTTAAAATCGCTACTGAAGATAACCCTGCAGATTTTTTCACCAAAGCTGTTCTAGAGAGCAAGTTTGTCCACTGCTTAAATTTGCTCTTTATCTATGATCGTATCTAGATCAGTTTTTGTTCAGTAGGGCGAATATTCAAGTCAAGGTGGAGATTTGTAGAAATGACTTGAATATATGTTCTGAAAGAAGAAGAAGAAGAAAAAAAAAACAACTCAGATTTTGGAGGCACTATTCACGAACGTGGGTTTTTTACCCGCTCTTCCAGATCGTAGAAGTTTGGTGGACGCGGGGAGCTCGTTCGCGAATGATCAGAGTTTCTCCGTCGTGTCCGTTCATCCGCGCATCCGTTCATCCACGCACCTGTTCACCTGCCTCCCTCTACTGCTATATAAGGAGGAGGCAGGGTCAGAGTTAGGAAGTAAAAAAGGGACATCTTTCTTCCTCTAGCTTCCTCGTTGGGATATTCCATCTGATTCAGTTATTGTCAACATCTGTTCTTCTATCTCGTTGACTCTGAGAAGTTGCTGTTATTCTGTTGCTGCTATTGGTAGAAATTTCATATTGAAATTTTTACGATTTGTACAAGAGTTATACTCTTGGTCTGAGCTATATTAGTATGAAGAATAGTGAAATCCATCTACGTTGCCCGTGGACGTAGCCCTTTCTTGGATGAACCACGTAAATTTACGTGTCTGCTTTACTTCATGTTCTTCACTTTATTTTCTTGTTGAACTAATCCTTAAACTTAACAAATGTTAAAGCTCAAAATCTACTTGTTCCTATTTTTACCAAACAAGATACTACACATGTAAGTTCAGCTTCTAAAGATGACTTTAAACGGTAGCTTTTGGGCAAAAAATGTAAAATCTAGATTCAGGTAGAAGTGCAATCAATTGGATTGAATCACTTGTTTTTTTTTTAAATTCAAAAAGAAACAAGTTGTCGAAACCTAAATGACAACTAGTGCCATGCTCTCAAAAGTGTGAAGTTCTTTTTTCTAGAGGTCTTTCATTCATGCAGCATAAGATAACATATGTCAATTTATGCATACAATTGAAGTGCACAGAGACCTATTTGTGTGATATCGATGGAACCTACTTAGCAAGGAACATTGTAGGTGTATGGCATGTATTTCATTAACTAGGGAAACACTTTGAAACTAACTATCAATTATGTGATTTGCTTGGTAAAAAAAAGCAATTTTATATGATTTCATTCCTCAAGAAATGTAACTTGATTTGCGAAGTAGTTTTGCGTTCCATTTTTTTGGTAAAGCAACTAACTTATGTCATGACAAGACCTTTGTTGGGCTTATTAAAGTATTGTATTGGTTAACTCAGACATTGACTAGAGCTTTCGATTCCCTTTTTGATGTTGACTAGACCTTTTGGTTTGTCTCCCATCATCGACAGGTCCCTTAGCTTCTTTTGTCGGCTCCTTCAACCATGGTTCTAAATGTCGATTTCGTGTCGGACTTCGATAAGTTGAAAAACAGACATGTGTCGGAAAAATATCGGTATGTCGGAATTGTGTCGGTGGAAACACGGTAAAAAAAATTTACATTTGTTCAGAAAACTTCCATTTCGATATTATGTCGGAGTCGTATCGGTAAATTGAAAATAAGACACGTGTCGGTGAAATTTTGGTGACACGTGTAGACATTTGGTACCATGCCTTCAACGCCTCCCATTGCTTCAGTTTTCGTTGCTGATAGGGCTTCTAGCCCCTTTCATTGCCGTTAATAGGGCTTCCAGCCCTTTCTTCCATCGTCAACATGGCCTTCAACCCCCTCTGCTGGCGTCACCAGGGCCAACAAGCCCCTTCATAGCCATTGGCGACTACTCTAGCCTATTCCAACGGCTTCAGGCTAGTCATGGGGCCTATTTGATGGTCTGTTAGGGCTGCTCTATCACTAGCAACCTAGTTGATGAATCCTACTGCTATATAGTCCACGAAGAGGACTGTGTAAGCTCTATCGTACTACTATTGAGGGTGGTTTCTTGTTGTCCACTTGGTTACTATCTCCTAGAGGTTCTTGGACCGTTTTACAATATACTTAGGGATATTTTTTGCATCAATTTGGATTTAGATAGCATTGCTCAAACATTATTCTTTACAAATCAGCATGGCTTCTAGGGAATCGCTAATTAAAATCCTAAGTGGGACTTTCAAAAAATTCAATGGAAAGAATTATTTACTGTGGATACAAAGTTTTAAGATATTTTTTATTGCATATTGTAAGATCAAACGCCTTACTTAGCCTTTTCCTGATGTAAAAGACAGTAACTATGAAGATTGGTATGTCAATGACTCTATTATTGTCTCTTAGACGGGGAATAGTATGGAATCGATTGTTACTCGAGGTGTGATGATTTTACGACCTGCAGAGAAAATCTGGGATATCTTGAAGTAGATGTATAGATATAAGAAGATCATCTTTGAGGTATACAAGTAGATCTTTACACTGAAAATGGGAGACAGTTCAGTGCAGGACCATTTTGCTTTGCTTCGGATCCTTCTGAATGAGTTTGATCATTACACTGAAAATGAGTAGATCTATATCAGCCATTGACTTTAGATATTGCTATAATGCGTCGATATTGTGAGGAGTTCGCTGTCTTGGTGGAAATTCTACTCTTAGTCTAGAGAGCATATTTTCTCAAGTTCTTTGCATTTCCATTGGTATATCCACTTCCACTTTAGGTTACTTTGCTATGGTCCTTACTCGTGGTGTGGTCGTAGTTCTGGTTGGAGAGGAAGTCGTTGATGGACAAATGGCACAGGTCGCCCATGTGAGCACTGTGGTCACACTAATCACAGTTCAGATCATTGTTGGTAAATGTTTGAGAGGGCAAATTGGACACAGGTCTCCACTGAGACGGAGTACACTTGCAATTACTCCTACAACTAGTGCATCGTCAGTGATACTTTCTCAAGATGTGTATGCCCAGTTCCTTCAGTTTAGAGAGTATTAGTCTTCTACTCTTGTGGCATTACATGTCATTGCCTCCACCTCATGTATCTATGGTTTGTTAGTCTCTAGAGATAGTTCTTGGATTATAGATTCAGGATTATCCTCCCACATGACAAATAGTCTGAGCTTTATTCTCGTATATCCTTATTATCAGATATTAAATTAGTTTTTATTATTGATGGTAGAATTTGTTGTGTTTCTAGACAAGGCATTATCCGTGTTACATATTAGTTAATATTAGACAAAGCTCTTTATGTTATAGAATTTCTATTTAACTTTTTATTCATTAGTGTCATTACAAAATAATTCCATTGCTATGTAATCTTTTTTCCTTTTTACTATACTTTTTAAGATTTGTAGACGAGGAAGATGATTGGTTTAGGATGTGAGAAAGGTTAAAGAGTCTACCTACTGGCCAAAGATGAATTACCTCGAGGATTTATGTCTTTGGCTTCTACAGTAGAACCGTCACTCATCTGGCATCGTGAGTTGAGTCATCTATCTTATAAAAAATTACAGTAGACATTTCCTTGGATATCTATTTCTCTTTTTTAGTGTGAGTTTTGTAAGTTAGGTAAGCATTATTGTGTCATCGTTCGTAGTCTTCGTCTGGTTTGTAGTCGAAGTTTTTTTGAATTACTTCATTGTGATGTATGGAGTCCTGTTAGAACGTCTTCTATGTTTAGTTATAGATATTATATTGTGTTTATTGATGATTTTTCTTAGTTGTTATGGGCTTATTTGTTGAAAGATAGAGTGAGTGTCTTTGATAGTATTAAAACTTTTTTTGTGAAAATAATAAATCAATATTCTGTTTGTTCTAAAGTTCTTCACACTAATAATGTTTTAGAATTTACTCAAATGCATCTTTGAAATTATTGTGAATCATTAGGTGTTATACACTAAACTTCTTGTTCATATACATCTCAACGGAAAGGTGTCACTGAACGTAAATATCGACATATTCTTGATGTCGTTCGGTCCATTATACTTGAGATGCATGTTTCCAAGTATTTGTGGTATAATGTAGAGATTTTTTCTCTTACTCTGCAGGTGTTTCGTTGCATTGTCTTTATTTAGGATTTGACACCAAATCTAGATAAACTGGTTCCATGGTTTGTTCGTTATGTGTTTCTTGGATACTATCGTACTTAGTGAGGTATCGATGTTTCATCCTTGCAACTAGAAAGTACATTGCCTTTACAGATGTTACTTTTTCGAAGACTAAATGCTTTTTTAATAGTGAGGATTCTCCGTTTGAGAGTACTCCTTTATCTTCACTTGTAGAGTCTTGTGGTACTAATGCCATTGACACTACTACTATAGAAAAAAAGGCATCTTGTCCTTTGTAGATATATTGTTAATGGTCACGCTCCTTTCCTGTCATTCTTTCTTCATCTTCTGCAGATCTACCACTTATAGATCTTAATTTGCTAATTGCCATTTGAAAAGGCATATGTGCTTCCAGTGTCTATTTCATTTCAAATTTTGTTAGTTATGATAGAGTTCATCCTACTTTTTGTGCCTTTGCATTGTTCATTGCTTTTGAGTCACTTCTGTGGAACTATCAACAAGTTATTTTACTATCATAGTGGAAGGCAGTTTTAGACGAAGAGATGCAGGCTCTAATGTCTTAAGGCATATGGGAGTTGGTTCTTAGACTGGTAGGAACTAATACTGTCACCTGCAAATGGGTGTTTGCTATCAAATACAAGCCTGATGACATGGTAGATAGGTACAAAGCACGTCTGATAGCATGTGGCTTCACGTAAGAGTATGGTGTTGACTACTCTTATTGCTAATCAAGTCAAATTGAATTTCATGAGGGTCATCCTCTCTATTGTAGTGAAACAATCCTAGGAGTTTAGTTAGTTGGATGTGAAGAATACTTTCCTGTATGGCAATCTTATAAAGCAAGTGTATATAGTACAACCCCCTAAGTATGTTGCTCAGGGAGATGATCAAGTTTATTTCCTCAAGAAAGCAATTTATGGCCTTAAATAGAGTCTACGTGTCTAGATCGAGAAGTTCAGTAGTATTGTTGTTACTTGTGGTTTTCAATGTTATGCTATTGACCATTCTATTTTCTATAGATGGATGGATAGTGGTTATGTGATATTAGTTGTGTGTGTTGATGACATTCTGTTGACTGGTAGTGATATTATAGGTATCCAGAGGACAAAGGATTCTTTGTAGAAGCATTTTGTCACAAAAAACATGGGTAGATCTAAGTATTTCTTAGATATTGAGTTTGCTTATAGTAGAAACAAGATCGTGCTGTCTTAAAAGAAATATGTATTAGATCTTTTGTAAGAAAAGGCCTCTTAGGATGTAAGTTAGACTACTCCATTTGATCAAAGTTTAGCTTTCTGGGATAGTTCATCTCTCTTTTTGGAGGATGGTGGTAGATATAGGTGACTGATTGAGAAATTGATTTATTTGACTATTACACGCTCAAATATTACATACATTATTGATGTACTTAGTCAGTTTATGCAGAAGTCAAGAACGGTACATCGGTTGGGAACCTTTCGAGTGTTATCTTATATTAAAAAGGCTCTAGTGAAGGACTTGTTTATAAAAAGAATGATCATCTGTACATTGAAGCTTACTTAAACTTTAACTATGCAGGGGATAGGGAAGATTGAAAGTTTACTTCTGGATATTGCACTTATGTTAGAGGAAATTTAGTTGTATGGCTTAATAAAAAATAGAATATTGTTTCCAGATCTAGTGTTGAATCCGAATATCGACCTATGACAAAGCTTGCTTGTGAGATAATGTGGATTTGTTGTTTCTTGACAGATTTAGATTTCTCTGTTAATGTGTCTATGTCTATATATTGTGATAATGAGGTTGCTATTTACATCGTTAACAATTCAACTTTCCATGAACGTACTAAGTATATAGAAATAGATTGTCATTATGTCCGAAATATGGCAATGTAAGGGATTATCTTTACTTCTCATAGAAAGTTCATTAACCAGTTTGTAGGCATCTTCACTAAGAGACTAAGTATTGGGGTATATGAATCTCTTTGTACAAAGTTAGGCATGATATATATACATATATATATATTCAAGCTTGAGAGGGAGTGTTGGACTTACTAGAGTATTGTATTGGGTAGTGTAATAGGATAATTGGGTATCCATTTATACCTTATCTTATATAAATATGTAATATGTTGGTTCAATGGATATAGATCATTTTTCTCTCCCACTTTACAACCCCTATCCTCTACGACTTATACTTGGTTTAAGTAGCTCTTGACCAAGCTCATCATATATTCTCTAAGATGTGTTCTAGGGTGTGTGTTAGAGATAAAATTATCTTAGGTTCTTAGATAGTGATAAAAAGGTATATCCCATAACATCTTTTAATAACTTAAAGATTTCTCCAACAAAAACAAGCTTTTGTTATCTCATAAAATTATAAATAAACGCTGTCCTCATCCCAAAATGAGATAGAGAGGACTTTGAGATCAGATTGCACTTTAGAATTTTGATGATTTGGTTATTGGCAGGCTTAAAAGAAGATTTAATCTGAGAATAGTTGTTGGTTTTTATGAGAATAAATGAGGGACTAATTCTCCCTCACCAACTAGAAAAAGGAGCACACATTTGGTTTTGGACAATGTTATTTTTTGCTACTTACTGTTTATAATTCTGTTGCCATAGGATACAACATATTCCATTATCGGAGCTTCAATATATTTTTTCAAGTGAACATTTGATAAGTTGAAGGTGCATTTTAAGCTAGATGCCTGGATATTTCCCATTGTTCGTATATCTCTGCATCCCCCTCCCTGTGCCCTATGCTAAAAGCATTAAAAACTACTGCTGCCTTTTCAATTGCTGATTTACCTTGAGGTTTACTAGTGTATGGAGCTGTTGATTTACATAATTCTCAATATTAATCTATTAAAAACAAGTATTATGCTGGTTAATTGCTTGCACATAAATTGCTGTATGTTGTGTTTCTTTGGATGTATGGGTGCCACTGGGCACTGCAGATTCAGACCTCAGAGGAGATACATCCAATAGAAAGAAACGAAAAGATTAAAAAAATCCTTCCAGAGAATTTATGCAAAAAAAAAACCTTCAGATTGATCTGGCCAAGCTACAATTTCTTGTTCATATACTTCTTTTCCATTTTACTACATTGTATAAACAATGATTAATTGAGCATGTATTCCTGTAATACTCGTATTAATAATATTTTAACATGCTAGTCAACATGGGGAAAACACATGATATTTTTTGTACAATGTTCATGATGCTTATTGTTGTTTGGATGCAGCTCTCAAACTTAGAGGTATGGTTTCAACGACCCAAAGATATTGTCCGGAAGTTGGTTTCAGGGGATATAGACCTTGGAATTGTGGGTCTCGATACAGTCAGCGAACATGGACAGGTTAGCTTTGACATGACATTGTATTATTAGTTTTGTTGGAATAGTCCAAATTAAAAATTGTGAGGATTATACTTGTTATATATAGATGGATTTTTCCACACATAGTCAATTGATTTTGTAGTTATCACAGTGTCACAGTGCCATGGCGGTGAACACAGGTCTTGGACGCCTAGGCGATAATATTTCCGATAGTTTTACATGTTTATCACATGTTTATTAGATTTTTTATATGTTTATAAATATATGTATAATGCATTACTAACTTGATATGTCACTTTCTAAAATAAACAATAATAATCTTAGTATAAATAAAATGTTAACAATAACAATAAATCAATGTTTGATAACAAAAACAAAACAATCATCATTCTTGTTCATCATTATCAAAGTTCTCAAGTTACCCTCTGTTAGTCTTATGTTAAGTCTTTTAGGGTATTTGGATATCCATGTAAGAATCTATTTAATATACTACTCTATATATGTACTTTTTTAACCCTAATAATAAATTAGATCATTGTTTTCCTCCTATTATTACATGGTACCAGAGCTCAAGGAGAAACCTTAGCCTCTCCACCACCTAGCACCTGTCGTCGGTCATCTTCGCCGTCGACCGCCGCCTTCGACCACCGTCGTTGGTCATTTCGCCGTTGCAAACTCGCCCGGCAACCTGCAGGAAGCCACTATAGCCGTCGATTTCGCCTGCTCCAGCCTCCGACACCTCCTCCTTGCCTTGTCGGAGCTCGGTTGACCTCCAACAGCCTTCCTCCTAGCCATCGGTCCTTGGACTAGCCTTTGGTGGCCTCGTCAGCCTTGGTACGTGCTCCTCACCGTTGGCAGGCCCTTTTAAGGCTTGTTCGATGAGTCTACAGGGGCGCCAACCCCTTTTCTTCCCGTGATGGCTATTACCGTTTCTCCTTATGCACATTTGTATGTAAATGGAGTATAAAAGATCATCTCTACTACCACCGGTAAGGATTCAATGGCTCTACTACTGTTGTAAGCTACGTATTTCTAGCGTATTTCTTATTTCTTTGCTACTACTGTTTGTGTTTTGTATTCTTTGTCTGCATCATGAGTATTGGAGACACCAATTATTGTTTTTCAGCCTTATTTAAGATTTGATTTCTTCATTCGCCATGGCTTCTTGTGAATCTCTTGTCAAGAATTTGAGCGGTGCTTCAGAAAAACTGAATGGGAAGAATTATCTACTATTGTCACATAGTTTTGAGACCTTTTTAGCTGCACAACGCAAATTCAAGCATCTGACCTTGTCTCCTCCAGATGCAAAGGATAGCACGTATGAAGATTGGTTTGTCGATGACTCAACCAGTCTCCTGGATGGTGAATAGCATGGAACAAACAGTTGATTGCAGCGTTATGATTCTTCGTCTAGCCAAGAAAATCTGGAACACTCTCAAACAGATATATGGTTATGAGAAGAACATTTTTCGGGTTTATGAGGTATATGAGCGAATCTTTACCTTGAAGATGGGCGATAGTTCAGTCCAGGATCACTTTGGAGTGCTTCGTGATTTTGTGGACGAATTTGAATTGTATCAACCACTTACCTTAGATATTACTACCATGCGTCGATACAGAGAGGAGCTTGCTGTAGCTGCCTATTTTTTTGGACTAAAGTTGGATTTCTCTTCTCAGATACGAGGTTAGATTCTAAGTGTTGATTCTACTTCGAGTCTGGAAAACACATTTGCCAGTCTTACGTGTCTCTACAGATGTGTCTGCTACTATTACCCCCCATTGTTGATCATTCTGCTATGGCTGGTCGTGGTCGTGGTCGCGGTCGCGGTCGCGGTCGCAATTCTAGTAGAGGTGGCCGAGGATGAGGTGATATTAGAGGTTGGATCCCTTGTGAGCATTGTGGTCGCACCAATCACAAGTCAGACAGATGTTGGGAAAAGTTTGGTAAGCCAGAGTGGGCACAAGTTTCCACAGAGGTGACTCAGACGTCTACAGATACTTCTTTCACCAGTGTTCAATCAGTGACTCTATCTCAGGAGGAGTATGTACAGTTCCTTCAGTATAGAGAGACTGTCTACATCTATCGTTGCATCCCATACCATTGCTTTCACTTTAGGTATATTTGGTTTAGTTGCCTCTAGAGACAGTCCTTGGATCATTGATTCAAGAGCATCCTCTCACATGACAGGTAGCCATGATCTTTATTCTCGTCTCTTTAAATTACTTGACGTTTGATCTGTTTTTATAGCTGATCGTCGGACCTGTAAGGTAATTGGGTAAGGTGTTCGTGTTACGTTCCAATTAACTCTAGATAAAGTCTTTTTTGTACTTGAATTTTCTGTAAATCTTTTATTCATTAATTCTATTACCAAATAATTAAACTGCTGTGTGACATTTTTTTCTTTTCACTGTACCTTTCAGGATTTGCAAATGGAGAAGAGGATTGATTTGGGGCGTGACAAAGGTTAAGGCGTTTAACTATTAGTTAAAGATGAGATACCTCGAGGCATTGCAACTCTTGCTTCTACAGTTGATTCATCACTCACATGGCATTGTCGATCAGGCCATCCTGCTCATCAGAAACTTCAACAGACTCTATCTTGGTTGTCTGTGTCACTTTTTCAGTGTGAGTCTTGTGAGTTAAGTAAGCACCATCGTGCTACCTTTAGAGGTCTACGTCTAGTTAAGAGCAAGCGTCTTTTTGATTTAGTCTACTGTGATGTTTGGGGACTAACCAGAACTTCTTTAGTGTCTGGTTATAGATATTATATTGTATTTGTCGATAATTTTTCTCGCGTCTTGGGTGTATTTGTTGAAGGATAGAGTTGGTGTATTTGAAACAATTAAGAAATTTTTCATGAAAATAAAGAATCAGTTTTCTATTTATCCCAAAGTCTTTCGCACTGACAATGCTTTAGAGTTCACTCAAACAAGTCTTCAACGATACAGTGAATTCTTGGGTGTGTTGCAACAAACCTCTTGTCCTCATACATCCCAACAAAATGGAGTGGCAGAACGTAAGCATCGACATATTCTTGATGTTGCTCAGTCTCTTATGCTTAAGATGCATGCCCCCAAGTATCTGTGGTCTGATACTGTTCTCATTGTGGTGTTCCTTATTAATCGCATGTCGTCCATACCACTTGGTGGGGACATTCCATTGCATAGGTTTTATCCTGTTGTCGATCTCTTTCCTTTCACTCCTTGGGTATTTGACTGTGTGGCTTTTATTCAGGATTTGACTCCTAATCTAGACAAACTTGCTCCAAAGTCTATTTGGTACGTGTTTGTTGGTTATTCTCGTACTTAGCGTGGCTATCGTTGTTATCTTCCTATCACCAGAAAATACATTATTTCTACTGATGTCACATTCTTTGAGAGTCAAAGTTTCTTTGATAGCACTCTTCTTGTTTCTGATAGTGTTCCATTGCCTTTGGTGGTTGAGACTGGGGAGATGGATGTTACTGATGTTCTTGTTGCAGGAACTGAGGTATCTGGCACCTTGCAGGTATATTAACGACGGTCACATCCTCATAGTACCAATCCCTCTTCATCCTCTGCAGAGTTGCCACTCATTGATCTTGATTTGCCAATTGTCATCAGGAAAGGTACACATACTTCATCTACTGTACATCCTATATCTCATTTTGTGAGTTATGAGCGATTCCATCTTTCATTTCGTGCATTTGCTTTGTCTATCTTTTCTGAGTCCATTCCCAGGAACTACCAGGAGGCAAGTCTAGTACCTCAGCGGAAAGTAGTTATGGATGATGAAATGTAGGCATTGAGATCTCGTGGGATGTGGACACTAGCATCTAGACCAAAGCAAACCAATGTTGTCACTTGCAGATAGGTGTTTGCTATAAAATACAAGGCAGATGGTATGGTGGACCGATACAAAGTCTGATTAGTTGACAGGGGATTCACACAAGAATATGACATTGATTACACTGAGACCTCTCATGTTGTTAGATTAAACTCTATCAGGGTCATTCTGTCAGTAGTTATAAATAACTCCTGGAATCTGTGTCAACTAGACGTCAAAAATATATTTCTGTATGGTGATCTATCTGAGCTAGTGTATATGGAACAACCTTCAGGCTATGTTGCTCAGGGGAGAATCAGGTATGTCTGCTCAAGAAAGCAATTTATGGACTAAAACAGAGTTTACGAGCCTGATTTGAGAAGTTTAGCAGTATTGTATCTAATTATGGCTTTCGCCATTATGTGGTGGATCACTTTGTATTCTACAGACGAACAAAGGATGGTTATGTCCTGTTGGCTGTCTATGTGGATGATATCCTGGTAAGAGGGAGTGATACTACTGGTATTCAGGAAACAAAAGATTATCTGCAGAAGCACTTTGTCACCAAAGACATGGGCAGACCTAAGTACTTCTTAGGTATTGAGTTTGCATTTGCTAGAGACAGGATGATTCTATTACAGAGAAAGTATGTTATGGATCTCTTACAGGAGACAAGACTTTTGGGGTGTAAGTCTGAGACTACCCTTGTGGATCGAATTTTTGGGATAGTTCCTCACCTCCATTAGAGGATGTTGGCAGATACAGGAGACTGGTAGGAAAGTTGATTTATCTTACTGTTACTCAGTCTGATATTGCATACATTGTTGGGGTCCTTAGTCAGTTCGTGCAGGGACCACGAATGGTACACTAGTTAGGAGTTTTAAGGATACTGGCCTACATCAAGAAGACTCTAGGCAAAGGTTTGATCTATAAAAAGAATGGTCACCTGCAGATAAAAGCCTATTCAGACTCTGGTTATGCTGGAGATAGAGGAGATAGAAAGTCTACTTCTGGATATTGCACATATGTTGAGGGCAATCTTGTTACATGGTGCAGTAAAAAACAGAATGTGGTCTCTCGCTCCAGTGTAGAAGCAGAGTATAGGTCCATGGCCCACACTATTTGTAAGATGATATGGTTTCGCTCGTTTCTGATTGATTTGGGTCTTTCTACTTTTTCACCTATGTCCATGTATTGTGACAATCAGGTGGCTATTTACATTGCTAATAATCTCATTTTCCATGAACACATCAAACATATTGAGGTGGACTGTCAGTTCATTCGTGAGAAAGTGATGCAAGGAGTCGTGTCTATCTCCTATATCAAGTCATGTCTATCTCCATTTCACTATCAAATCGTTCTCTTCTTTGTTTGTAAGAATCAACACCCAACATGATTTCATTCTGTTCCTCTCGATCCTTAACCATTCGTTTCATGCATTTTTGAAATGTGGCCTTATAGAAATCAACTAGTGGGGAAAGTGGGGAATTATTTTCCTCTCTTTCTTGATAGTAGACCATGAGATTTAGGAATGCTCTGACACCAAGTAAAGGACGATCATCAAAGTGTAAAGTCCAACACTTCTTAATAATATCCAAAATAAGATCGTATGTTCTCTTGTTATTGTTAAAATTTGTTAAAATTATCTTTAATTACTATTTTATCATAACTAAATGCATATACAAGGTAACCTATGATTGGTTTCTCGTCACAATCAACCAATCTCAACCAAATTACAAGGGGTTGAGAAGCTCTTAGGTAATTTTCTAAGATATTCAAAAATTTGTAAAAAACACTGCATTCATGACTTGTGTGCCTTGAGTAGTTTTTACCCAATCTAACTTGTTCCACATATTTAAGGATACTTGTCATGTTATACACGCTTTGGCATGTGAGGTATGAAATAGCAAATCTTGTAACACCACATCTAATAACCTTTTTTTCATTAGACTTTGCAATGAATGCATCATAGAGACGAGTGTGAAGATAGATAAAGGATGTAATCTTCTTTCCCATGGCTATCATTTCTCTTAATTTTGGCAATTTCCTAATGTCCTCAAGCATGAGATTATTGCAATGTGTTGCAAAAGGAATCTAACTATTTTGTTATTCTTCTCCATTAGTTTTTTCCCACCAAGAACATAAATTACTGCATTGTTTATTTATTTGTGTACACCTGCACTACATGCTCTTTATTTTTACGAAAGATTGCATCCTTAAGAAGTTTTAACAAATAATCTACAGTCTTCTTGTATCTTGAAGTATCATTAGAATACAAGTAGAAAGTATCCTTTAGATAATTCACTAAGAAGTTGATCAAGCTCCTTTGGTGTTGGTCTACCTATTCATAGACATGAGAGTAATAACATATTTTTTCCAATGTAGCTGGAGTTCTTTTCTTATTTCTACCACATCATTGAACTTCTTCTCCAATAGTAGTTTTCTTACTTGACGGAAGGGAGGTGGTCTATATCTTCTTTCATAACGTCTAATGGCCTCACAAAGTATTTCAACCGTCAAATTATTGACTGTGTTGAAAGGCAATCCACACTCATATAGGACATCAGTGAAGAATATATCAATCCACCCATTTTCTTTTTTCCTGAAGTGGTTTTCGATTACTATTTGTTGTTTGCCTTTTCATTGCCTTCTTTCGACAACAAAGGTGCGAAGATTTTCCCTACAACACATCAAGAGGACCTACTTTCTTCCTAGTTGGGGCAGTTGGCTTTGTAGCTCCGCTACCTGAAGACACAATTATATTCTATTCTAGATGTGTAGCGGTGGACTCAATAGGCATAGTATTGCTTTCGTTAATTCCATTTGATGGAGCATCGAATGCAATGTTGGGTTCCTCTTTTTTTCTCTATCAAACCACTTTAATATCTCACCTGCAATGGCTGTTATTGTCTTGGAACATTTACTAATATCAGGGAAGCCTCCAATCAAATGCTCATTCTGCCTTTTGATACTATATTTGGAAATCTTTTCACAAAGTAAGCATTGCACTGTATTCTTGTTGGCAAGAGATGGCCACCATGCATACTTTCATTATGGATCATCGGACTAAACTCTTCTTGATTTATCACGTGCTAAAATGAGATCAATGCTAGGATGCAAAGTGAATGATGATTCTTGTACTTCATTTCGTTGGAGTGTTGAAGGAGAGTTCTTTTCTTGTGACATCTTATGAATATCAATTATCAAATATCAATTGTTAATAACTTAAGATATTGAGAATTTGGCATGTCATTCTGAATTTTTAAAAAAAAAAGAACAAAACAAAAATCCATGTCTAAAATCACATCGAAATTAATGAACATGAGCAAAATCAAACAATACATTGACAAATTGAAGAAAAAATGGAGAAACCACATAAAGATCAACATAAAAGACCACAACAGATATCTAAATTTTGAAAATTTAAACAAGCAATAAAAATTCACAAGATTAATCCTATAATAGTGAGCAAAAGATGGTAAAATGAACACATATGTCAATAATATGAATAAAAATCACAAAAACATAAAAAAAAATGATAAAAACATGAGAAATTTCAATAAAGACCTTGGAGAGAGAAGATGGAAGGAAGAAAAAGTAAAAAAGAGTTGTAGGAATCAACATTGGAATGGTCTGACACAGCTGAATCAACGTTAAAAGGGCAAGAAGTCGCCAAAGTTGTCGAAAGAATGATCGAAAGCCATTCGTTGGAATAATGGCTGAAAGCTGTCAAAGTCGTTGGAATCAACGTAGGAAGGGTCGAAAGTCGCCAAGTCAACGGCGAAAAGGTTTGAAGTCGTTGGAAGAATGGTTGGATGTTGTCAAAGTTGTTGGAATCACTGTTGGACACTACTATAGTGATCGGCTAGTGGAAGAAGAAAGGAAACAACTGTGGGTTCAACACAATGGAGAAGAAAGGAGGAATAAATGGGTTCGTTCAACAATTACGGTTTTTAAATACATGAATCAAAATATGGGTCTGGATCCAAATCCGGATTCGATACACATGCCTAAGTGTTTAGGCGATGCCTAGGCACTACTAGAATGCTCAAAAATGTCAGAAGACTTGTTTTGACGTCCACTCGCCTAGACTCTCATAGTGCGATGGCATCTGTCGTAATAAGTTTAATTGATTTTAAATTAGATGTCTATATTTCAACATTGTAACATAGCCTAAAAAAGGTTCAAGTCGATGTAGTACCTGTACGTAAAAGAGACACTTGTTGGACTTCAAAAAGGCCACATGTAAGGGAAATGTTGGAATAGTTCATATTAAAAATTGTGAGGATTAGACTTTATGATTATATATAAATGGAACTCATGGTCTATTAAGTTTGAATTAAATGTTCATATTTCAACAAGTCTTATTAATATAAAAATGTCCATGTAAAATATTTAAGAAAGTTATCTTGGTCTAAGTCTTTTAGCCACTGTATGAATCTAGAATAATACTTGGAATAAACCTAAAATAGGAATTAATATTTCATTTGTTTGTGTAAAAATCACAATAAATTCGAAATAATAATTCTTATTCTGATTTGTTTATTCTAGAATTGTTATTCTGTAGGAATAAAGTTATTGCGTCAAGTTATTCTAATGCATGTATGTATGTGATGTTTATTTTTTGTATAAAAATAATATATATTTAATATGATGCATACATGTTTCAAATTAGATATATATTTTTTGATAGTTCGATTAGTATTAATTTACATGTTTTTCGCTCATTTCGATATTTATTCTACTATTTATTCTATTTTTCAACCATACAAAAATTACTTTGTAGACACATTTATTCACTTCTAAAAGAAAATCACTTTTAAATAAAATATTAATACTATCGGAATACTAATATCATATTCTGCTTATTCCTTTTTCTCTTTATTTTACATCCAAAGAAGGACTTAGAAGTCAAATATTTAATCTATGACTAGATCTATAGAATCTTTTACTTGTGATTCCATGTGCAACCTCCGCATACTAGTTGTTTGTTTTTCATTTATTTTGGTGCACATGCCTCTTTAGCTCTTTGTGTGCCTCTAAACATTGTTAAGAAGTTACAAGTGACAAAACCAGTTCCAACGTTTTTTTTACAATGTAGTTAGAATTTTCTGTTACACTTTCCCAAGCAAATGGTGGTGTACTAAATCATAAAAGATTATTAAGGAGTCTAATTTTCTGCACATAAACTCAGATAAATCAAAACAACATAAGCAGCACAACTCCACCAGATCCTATCGAAGGATAGTCGATTGAATATCTTAGGAAAAAGTGAAAACAAAAAACGAACTTTTTATGAGAGAGAGAAGTAGCAGTTACCGTTACAGCCTAACGAAAAAAATTCTAAAAGAAAATAACACTGAGAGATCACTCAAAAAAAAACCCTGACAGTGTCCTTTACTCCTCTGTCCTTGCCGAAGTGCCTAAGGCTTCAGGTAGTTCCTTACAGAGTATGGTTCTAAATGTCGATTTCGTGTCGGACTTCGATAAGTTGAAAAATAGACATGTGTCGGGAAAATGTCGGTATGTCGGAATTGTGTCAGTGGAAACACGATAAAAAAAAATTACATTTGTTTAGAAAACTTCCATTTCAATATCGTGTCGGAGTCGTATCGGTAAATTGAAAATATGACACGTGTCGGTGAAATTTCAGTGACACGCGTAGACATTTGGCACCATGCTACAGAGACTGTGCTGAGCTGCACAGTTTCTTGTGAACCATGCAGCTTTTCCATCAGCCAATTTTTTACCCTTCTTGAAAATTATCCACTTAATTCCTGAACTCCTTCCTTCTGTCCTCATCATTTGATGTGAGGCTATGGGTTCCTTCCATGGTCAATGTAGAGAGAAAAGAAATAATAGATTGATTGTATTGCACTAAGGTTATCTCATATATATATATATATAGAGTTAATATTAGGTAAGTCCCGTCCTCACTTTTAGATAGTGAGGCCTTAGATCCTGTCCATCCATCTTAAAGATTATCTATGATTTGATTTTAATCAAAATCAGAAACTACTTTTTAAAACCACTTAAAATTTGAATTTCAAAATTCAAAAATTTAAATCTCTCTCCCACAATTATTAAAACCCCCTCCCCCAAGACTAAAAAAAAAAAAACGAAGTACCACCCTCCCCTCCCGCAGCCTCCAACTCCCGCTACCGACGTCGACCCCCGATGGCTGTAGCCCTCCTCTCCTCCCTCGTGCCCGCAGCCCTCCTCCCCCCTGACCAGACGCCGCCTCCCTTACCGACGACCTCCCCCAGTCGACGTCGCCTCCACCCTCATGCCTCAACGCCCGCAACCCCCGACTCCCGCTGTCGACGCCGATCCCTGATGGCCATAGCCCTCCTCTCCTCCCTCGTGCCAGCAGCCCTCTTCCCCCTGACCAGACGCCTCCTCCCCCTACCGACGACCTCCCTCGAGCCGACGTCGCCTCCATCCTCACACCTGTAGTCCTCCTCTCCTCCCTCACGCCTACAACCCTCCTTTCCTCCTTCACGCCTGTAGTCCTCCTCCCCTTGACCAAACTCCGCCTCCACCTACCGGTGCCCTCCCTTGACCCGAGGCCCCCACCTCTCGCACCCTCTCCTCCGTCAGCGCCTTCTTTTCTCTTCGCGGTCCTCCCTCGCGTCGCCTCCACCCTTGTATAGCCCTCCTCGACCCGACGGCCCCTGGCCATAAGACCCACCACCAGACGCCTACCTCTTCCTCACCACACTGTCCTCCTGTCCGCCCATCACCCTCTCCCTCCCACCGCACAACACAGCCTCACCCTCCACCACCCAGACACCATCCTCCTCCCCTCCCCACAAGTCGCCGCACATCAAACACAACTATTCCCCACGGCTTTCCAGTTTTTTTATTTGTTACCACATCCATCATTTTTTTAAAATTTGTTTTAGTAACACTAAAACAAATACAAGGTTTTGTAAAATTAATATTGAAACTAAATTAAAACGAGAAAATGTTGTAAAATTGTGGAAAACAAAAAAATGTGAAATTGAAATTGAAACTAAAACTAAAAAATTAAAACGTTACTAATTAAAAAAATAGATATTACCATTTAAGAATGGATATTAAAGTGTAATATGATATTAATGTGATTCAGTTACCATAAAAATTTATGAATAAATTAAAATGGAGGGAAAATGCAAATTCACAAAACCACCGTTACAAATATAGGTGGTTTTGTTATTTTAAAATCTAAAGTTAATCTCAAACTTGGGATGTGATTTTGATGGTAGATGATCAAGGACCTTACTAAACAAAAGTAAGGACGGACCTTACCTGATAATTTGCCTATAAATAAATCCTATGTGAAAATATCAGTGCGTTGATTGGACGATAGTATATAAGGAGTAGAATGATCCGACTCATCATTGCATCTTTAGCATAGTGATAGTCTATCTAATATGTTTTGTTTGTTCATGGAAGATAAGATTATTAGCAATAAATATAGCAACTTGGTTGTGGACATAGGAAGTTACACAGTGAAACCTAATTCGGTTAATATAGATTTAAGCCATACATTTCACATACTGCTTGTGTTATAAGCCTGTGTTCAACTTCTACACTTGATTAAGACATCTTCCAAGTTGGAGCATTAAGAGCATTAAAACATGAACTATAGTAGAGATAACAGTCGTTGTAGGTGTGATCGTATGTAGCAGTGACTATAAATGGATAAACAATGCTGTAGTTGTAGCAATAGCAGTGGTTGTATACAACTAAGTAGTAACAATGGCTGTAGTAGAAGTAGTAATAGTAGTGGCTATAATAGAAGTTGCAGTACACGTAGGTAAGCAAGAAGATATTGAAGCAGACAGTAATAACAGTAACAATTAATCTATTAAAAGTAGTAGGCAAAGAGAGAGAGAGTCACGACAAGCAGGCAGCAAAGGATCTTTCACGGCATAGGAGGAGTGCTTATACCATGAAGGAAGAGGAGAAACAAAGAAAGGAAGAGAGCCTGTCGGTCTAGGTGGAACAGTAGTAGGTTGGTTTTACGTGGGTAAGGATTGATGGTTGGGTGGCAAGAGGAGATAGAGTGGTCCAACAGTAGTGCGGTGGGTGGCAGCAATTAAGTTTAGGGTTAGGTTTTTTTTAATTAGAACTATGTTCTTGATACCATGTAGAGAAAAAGTGGAATAATAGATTGATTGTATTGCAGTAAGGATTATCTCCTACGTATATATAAAAGAATACAAAGATAAACAGATAACACAAAGGGTCCGTTTGGTAGAACTTTTAGACAGTTTTTGCTTTTATAATGGTCCAACAGCTCAACCAAACACTACTAGCTTCTGCTTCTTAGAAACATGTAGCTTTTGAAACAGTAATTCCTTTACATTTTTAAAAGTTAGGTTATGACAGCTTCTAGTCAGAAGTTAGCTTCTACACTTGAGTTCAAAAGTTGAAATTCTACCAAACGGATTCAAAGATAGAAGTATAAAACAATAAGGATCCATCTACTCTAATAGCTAGAATATAGTATTCCACCATTTTGGATTACCCAGAAACCTGTCACATAAGCCAACAAAGGTATCACAAATGCCCTCTATTTGATAAACATCCTACAGGAGATGTTCCATGCCCTTCACCTTATCCCTGCAGATTTTGCAGTTTGCATTGATGCTTGAGAGGGCTGTCATTTAACTAGCATTTTCTTAGACTTTTTTTCTCTGAGCCAAACAAAGCCTATAATCTTCTGAGGACACCTTCCTAATGAAGTACATTTCCATGTTTGTAACTCCATTCTTACCACTAAACAGGTGCATGAGAAGTTCATCCTCTCTTCTTCTCATTACATCTTTCTCCACTTCGTCAAGTGGTTTAGCACCTGTTCCACTTCTTTGTCTTTCAAATTCCATATTAACATTGGTAATTGTTTCATCCCATTACCCGGTCCACTTGCAAAGATATCTTATAGGTGATGGGAGTGACTCCACCAAGAGTCTCTCCTACTAAGTTGGTGACTATTCATTCCATAATCCACTCCATTTGCATAGATATCTCATATCTTATGGGTGATGGGAAGGTCTCCACCAACAGTCTTTCTCCCACCAACTAATTCTTGTAAATCTGGGTGATACATCCTATATTATCATAGTCCTTGCAGAACTCCCAAGTGCAGCCATTGGTGTTTGTCTAATTTTGTTTACATGTCATGGAGAGCAAGATGACGGTAATGATGCCTTGTCACCTTGGTTGCTTAGGCATCATGTAGGCATGGAAATCTGACAATCAGGAAGTTAAAAATGCAGGCGTATCGTAGTGGATATTTGTTATTTAAGTTCTCAAAAGTCAATCATAGTTCTAACATTCTTATAAATGAAAACAATAATTTAACATGCTCATAAAGTAATAATAATGATTAACAAGTAACAAAAATGTTACAACTTAAAGAAAATGGCAAAAATTAAATATGAACTTTTAGTCTTCGATAGCCTAATGAAATGCAAAAATGTGCTAATAATTGGGAATCCAAAAAATATCAAGTTATAAGAAAATTAAGAATTGAATTAATATATATTCAACAATAATGTTTTAAAATCATAACCAATAAAAATATTGACATTTCAACATACCTATATTAATAATTTAACATACATAAAAACAAGAAAAACACATCAGCTAAAAATCAATAATAATCAATCTACATAATTTATTAGTAAATATAAACACTATTCAAACTAAAACCTAAATGAAAGCTGCATCAACAATTACTTTTATATTTGCCAACACATAATGCAAAGATTAAAAAAGTCAAATACGTGATATAGGTTAATAAATATATGATATTACTCAAATAACGTACTAAAAATTGTAATTGACTATTGTTTTTGGATTTCTTCTCTTGCAATCGTGATTAGAGTTATTTTGTTTGTAGAATGCACCTTGAAATATAAATAATTTATGTGTTTTCTGTTTGCAGGGGAATGATGATTTAATCATAGTTCATGATGATCTACAGTTTGGAGATTGCCACTTGTCCATTGCTGTAATGAAATTTCTAGATTTTTTATGGAAATTATAAAAAGAAATATTGCTTTTGTGATTTGCACATATGTTGATGTATTGCTATTTGTGATGCTGCTTCATTTTCAGATTCCTAACTATGGCGTTTTTGAAAATATCAATTCTCTGAATGAACTAACACAAATGCCCCGATGGACCAAAGGGAGGCCCTTACGAATTGCAACTGGGTTTACTTATGTGAGTCATCCTTGACGTCTAATTTTTATTCACAGTTGTTACACAAGTTTGATGTGGAGAGCGAGACGGCTTAACTTGTGATATCTTTTATGTACTTGGTAGTTGGGCCATGAATTTGTAAAGAAGAAGGGTATGAAGCATGTTACCTTTTCCACAGCTGATGGAGCACTTGAGGCTGCCCCTGCTGTAAGAAATTTCTTTTTCACTGAAATTGCTTCTTTAGGTTTCAAGTGGATTTTCAATGCATATGAAAATATAGTCTTTCTGGGTAAGTATGAAATTTATCATTGCCAAAGTTGGAGTAACTTTCTCCTGTTTTGTTTAGAAAGTATCTTTGGGTCCAATATCTTTTCTGCTCTCATCTGCCATGCATTTTCCTGCATGTTCTTTTCATCTTTTGATGTCAATTTACTTGCCTTATCCATCTAAATATCCTGTTAGTAAATTTCACCCTGATACTGGGTCACTTGTAATTTGTTTCTGTATGCTTTTCTTTCTTGACGGTTCATTTATGTTATGTTGAGTGTGTGTGTGTGTGTAATTTGTGATTTTTTCTTCACATCTTGTTAATAACATTTTGCTGCACTTTATGTGTGCTTTGGTTCTGGCTACAGATGGGCATAGCTGATGCTATTTTAGATCTGGTAAGCAGCGGAACTACACTACGTGAAAACAATCTAAAAGAAATTGAAGGTGGAATTGTCTTAGAAAGTCGGGTAAATAGTCCTCACTAACTGGCTAACATGGTATAAGCAAATCATTGCCCTCACAAGTGCAACATCTTGCAGGGTGTTCTTGTTGCAAGCAAGAAATCCCTGAATAAGCGGAGAGGTGTCCTGGATGTTACACATGAGATTCTTGAAAGGCTAGAAGCACATCTAAGAGCAACCAGTCAATTTACGGTATTTCTTTACAATTGTTCTTGTTTTCTTTGCCATCTATTGGTCGCCATTGTTGTTGGAGTAGCATCTTATTTTATTCTTGCCGGTTAAGGTGACTGCACACATGAGAGGGAGCAGTGCTGAGGATGTGGCAGCAAAAGTTCTTAGCCAATCATCATTATCAGGATTGCAGGTATGGTCTGAAAATTCACGTAATAATTTTTAAGTTACGTGTACTAGGTATGCAAACATTGAGCTGTGTAAAATGCAGTAAAACCTCTTACATGCAAACAAGTATGCAACTTGGTGATGTTTGGGACTGGAAATTATACCTTAAACAGTTAGTAAAATATCTTTATTTAGTTTTTATCTGATGCATAATAAATGGCTTGTATCTGTTGTTTCCAATAGAGAATAGGAAAAATCTTTTTACCTTAGTAGTCTTCTATCACTGTCATCATTTACCAATGAACTTGACTATTATCCCTGGTGGGAAGCTTGCAGCCAAAGTTACTGTGCTTAAAGTTGAAGTAAAATATCTTGCAAACCTCATGGGGATGTTATTTATTACATTGAATGAGATGCATTTCTTCCCCACAAATGCATTACAGTACAATTTTTGTTTCTTTCATATGTGCAGGGACCTACAATTGCTCCAGTATATACCAAACATAATGATCAGGTCAAGGTTGATTACTACGCAATTGTTATATGTGTGCCACGAAAGGAACTTTACAAGTCAATCCAACAACTAAGAGCAGTAAGTAATCTACACTTTTCAATATTTTCAATTATCTTCCTTCATTATCTTAAATGGACATTGTGAAAAACTTTCCTTTTTTTTATACCAAAAGGATTGTTTGCTAACTTAAGCTGGTTATACACATTTGATTTTCTTGTGTAGTGATATTTAGCTTTGCATCAGAATCCTTGGTTCTTATCAGCATGCATCTACTATACATCATGGGATTGATCTTATTGACCTTTGAAGTTTCTTGTAGACATGCCTTTGAAAAGACTTTGCTATGATATGCAGATTGGTGGCAGTGGAGCCCTTGTTACAAATCTGACATACATTTTTGAGGAGGAGACACCGAGATGGCGTGACCTTCTTTTGCAGCTCGGTTTGTAATGTTTTGATACAAAATTTTGTAAGCATTACAATCTGGACATGAATTCCACCTTGCTAGATGCGACGGTGGGGATGTTCTGAAACCTGGGTGGAAGAAAATCTTTTAATTGACCTTGTAGCAATGAGCAGGTTACTTAAGTTTATCACTTTTGTTTCTTCTCAAATGTAGCAAGCTATTTGTTTTTTTTTGTAAACGGTAATTGATATATATTACACTCAAACATTTGACTATGATAAACTACCACCACCAAGTGATGTAATATATATGATGTCTGTAGAAGTCGAATTCCCGATCTCTCGTACAACTAAAAAGAGACTTCACCACTAGACTAAGTAGCAAGTTATTTGTAGAAATGTGTAAAATATATATGTAAGTGTCTACAAGGTGTCTCTTGTAGGCACCTAAAATCCTGAAGGTTCAAATAATTTAACGGTCAAGATTAAATCCTATCGTCATTTACTCCCTTTCTTAACTTTCTCTTTTCCTTTTCTCTCCTTCCTTTTTCTCTATTGTCGTTACTCTTATCGTTGTCTTTCCTTGCTTTTCCTCTCATTATTGCTATTGCCTCTTTCTCTTATCGTTGTCTTTCCTTGCTTTTCCTCCTCTTATTATCGTTGTAGTGTTGTCGTTGTTGTGCTTCTTTCCTCTTGTTGTCACTCTACCATTGTTGCCTCTTCTTTTCCTCTCCTATCATCCATTTCTTTTTTCTTTGTCACCTTCTTGTGCCTTCAATGTGTTTCTCTTCTCTCGTATACTGTGTTTTCTATTTGTTGCCTGTCACCACTTTCTCTCTCTTTGATTCTTACGTACCTGCCGGATTCTTCTCTGAAGGTGTTTACAAGAAAAATGCTTCTTGTACAAATTTATTGGTGTAATGTTGTAGGTCATTGTTTTTAATTTTCTGGTCCGACTCTGTGTATGCGTGGAAGACAAGTTTTAAGGAAACATACGTTCTGTATACCCATGACAAGCTATTAATTGTATGGCGAGAGTAGGATTTAAGCTTAAGCTATTATGCAGAAGTGGTCAAATATGGGATGATAAAGGAAACAACGCTATTTTTTCCCCTTTTTAGTGACTTAATTATGCGCCATGTTGTGAGAACTTGTGCGATCTACAGGTTGGTAGTCATCGTTAGTTAGACGGATGTTCCTCTTTGTTCTTGCTTTGTGTTATGCTAATACAAAGTCTCATCCTCTCAAATGAATTTACACCTGTGATTTGTGCATGCAATTCTTAATCCCTGGAATCTCTCGTAAAATCTGGCTCTTGTAGAGGAGTTATTTATTGTGGCATAAACAATCTGGCTCATGATATGGAGTTCGTATGTTAGTGTACAGTCATCACTTGTTTTCTTGTGGGGCGGTATTGGTCGTTGTGCATTATCAAGTTTGCATATCAATAAATTAATCTATTCAGATCTAATATTGCATTGGTGTTTGATTTCCAATTCATTGGACTTGCCATGTGTCTTGTATACTTGATAAAGCACGTTCTCACGTATACAAGAACAAGGTGGTTCTTATGAGAAATACCCTTAGGTCCCTTCCTCACCAAAGTTGGCTAGTAACATTTATTGTGAGGAAATTGTTATGATGCAGTTGATTTAGACGAGTAAAAGTTATATTCTCTTTCAAGTTCAAATCTCACGTAGGAGAAAAAATATATATCTATCAATTTCAAAAAAAAAAAAAAATCATTGTGAGAGACTATTTCAGGGAGCAAAAAAAACTTTCATTGTGACTTGTGAGGGAAAGGAGGAATCAACACATCCCTATCATTGGTAACCTCTAGCTTCTCAAAACAATTTTCTACTTTGTGTATGCTCATGTTTTCTCTATTTTGGCATGACTCTTCAAGTGTCGTCAGTTTCCTAAGATCAATTATCAGTTATTGGGTAAATAGCAATTAAATCTTCATGAATAAACTTGAACAGTTCATGAACAAAAAAGGGTGAATTCATACGATAGTCGTAGATGCAATAACATTACCCGAAAGTGCTCAGAAGTTTTCAAAAAAACTACATTAAACAAGCATATATAATGTATAAACAACAACAAATAATTGATGCCAAACACCTATGACGTCCACTAGTATAATTAACGGTCAGCAATACCACAGGACAAGCTTCATTGACAAACGTGCATATATGAGAAAAAACGAAATACTACAACGGGAAACAAGAAATACAACAAACATGCGGTCGAAATTGTTGAAATACCATAAATCTTCATGGCATTTGTTGCTCAAGTTGCAACAAACTCGTATCCAATCGAGTTCAAAGAAATTTCTCATATTAGTATGTTTGTCATGCTTGTCATAGTGGTCAGCTGATGTTGTTCTTCGACATCACCTAGAAGATTTAAATCAAGATTAGGAAGTCATCTCTCTAATATTTATAAAAATCAATTTGTCATGGAGAGGAAGACACTCGGAGGTAGCTGGCACAAAATGACATGACGATGTGATTTACTTTATTAGTAATTTTTAGAATCGACATGATTACTATTTGATTCAACACGATTGAAATCGATGTAATCCAACTACTCATTTAACATAAATGGATTAATAAAGATAGTAATATTAATATGAATATAGATACAGTTTATACATTTTTTAAATTATGATATTATCAATTAACAATCATAATTTTACCAACACTCGAATTGCCAAGCCTATTGTAGGATACCAAATGGTATGGAAATCATGAAAGATTTGCTTGGCATGGCAAAAGGATAGGGAGTGGCATCTAAGTCAAGTGAAAACGCATACCTTCAAAAGTATGCAATCGTACTCCACACACAACTCTTAACTATTCTATCTAACGACAATTTGTTCATGATGGCTACCAACAAATTCAGCCTCTCTTCTTCCTATCTAGTGTTGAATGACTTTGGATACTTTCGACAAAAATGATTCAAAGTTTTTGATTTGAAAGGAAGATATTTCCATTAATTAGTCCTGTTGTGTGAACAAGAGTAGTACAAACAACCAACATAGTATCAAAGCAGAAGTCACACATAGGCAATGCAATCAAACATAGAAACCTATAGACAGAAAGGTAGCAACCTAGACTACTGCTCGCAGATGTAGTATGTAGCAAACCAACTAGAAACGACAACCAACAGTAACTAGACATGAATTACTATTTTACTTGCTATTGCTGTTGGTTCATCTGCCATTGTCGTTGGAGCAGCCTCAAGCACCTCTCAACGATCTTCAACTTTTTTAGGGTTGTAGAAGACACTAAAGCCTGGCCTTGTCCTTTACCATTATAGAAATCTACCCATCAAAGTGTTAGAGAAATTATCTCATCAAAGTTAAGCACAATACCATTAAAAATCCAATTATTATGAGCCAGATAAGAGATAAGACAGACAAAGGTAAGGATCAAGGGAATAACAAAAGTGATCATGTAGAAGATTTGATCAATGGATGAGATGGCAAGGGATTATAATGCAATAAAAAACTTGTGATTAAGAGAGCAATTAAGGTCCATATGGAAACAGTTTTCAATATTTTGCATTTAACTTGTGAGTCAAGGAGTGGAAATACAGTTTTTTTTATCTTTTGCAAAGAGAGGAGAGAACTGGGAAGATGTCTTTAACGACGTGCCAATTGCACCACTTGCTTTGCCAGAAAGGAATCATCTTGCTAATAGAACCTGCAAAGGAACAACATGCCATTAGAGATCGAAAATAACTTCTTAATGATGACCCAAGAGGGAGAAAATCGTGGGAGTGGATTTTGCATCCCCATCAGGAATATGTCTGAATGAATAATATCACACCATAGAGGGGGAGCAGAGAGGGGGAGCAGATTATGGTTCTCGATTGTGAGATGAACCTTGAGACTCTATCTATTCAAGGTTAACTTTAACCATTGGTTAAACTAAATGTGCATCTCACAGCCATATTTTTGATGGCAGTTTTCTGTGTTGATGGCTTTATTTTTTCAACACTTGCACCTTCTTATTTTTTGGCGATTGGTCACCTACTGAGTGACGAGGCTATATTTTTGTATTATTAAGATGACATTATACTCTGCTTTACCGTGATTGTATCTTTTGAAGAAATAGAAAGAAATACAAATTATCGATTACCAAAAAAAAAAAATCACACCATAGAACTACTAGGAAGGTATCTGAATGGATAGTATCATATCATAGAGTTGAGTTACCATTAAGAAGCTTTGAAAGATATTTGCCCAAAGGAAGATTTTTCTGTTGGACTCAATGTGCTTTTCAACTTTGTAGGGTAGACATTGGGTGAAAAGTTAGTTTATAATTATACAACTAATTATCATAGTGTAGTTGATCAAGAAGAATGAAATTCACACTTCTCTTTTAAATTTTGAGGGAAAATACATCTTATTTATAAGCAAGTGAGAGGAAACCAATATTGAAAATACTATAAATAATTTATTATGGGTGAAACTAGGCGTGGAGACAAATGAACTAGAGGTAAAAAAAGACTAACAAATGTTGAATTCATCTTAAGGTGGAAGGAGTGCAACAGATAAAGTATTTACTTATACTTCTCAAGAAAAATGTGTTTATTTATGACTTCTTAGGGTATATTTGGTACCACTTATGGAAGAAGCTGATTTTTGTTTTAATTACAAGAAGCTAGCTTTTAAGATGATTTGTAGAAACTAACTTTTATAGTATATGATAGAAGTTTGTTTCGTAAAATAACGAATCTTTTGGATTCTGGTTTATAGTCATATGTTGAATGACATAAAAGATCTTAGTCCACCTCTCTTTTCTCTTGATCCTCTTTTCCTTCCACCACAACATCCCGTCCTTCACTAGACGACAACCTTCCTCCCTTCTCTCTCTCTCGCCTCTCTCTTTCATCGGACCATGGCGTACCCAAATCCAACTAGCCTTCTCCTTCGTTGTTCCTCTAGGCCCAAATCCTGCCAACGAGCTTCCCATCTATCTTGCCTCTCTCTTTCATCGGACCATGGCGTACCCAAATCCAACTAGCCTCCTCCTTCTTTGTCCCTCTAGGCCCAAATCCAGCCAACGAGCTTCCCATCTCTCTCTACCTAAATCCTAAGTTAGCCCCATCCGACCAGACAAAGCCTAATGTCAGTTTGTGGGAAAACCATAATTTCCCTTTTTTTTTCCCTTTCCTTGTAAATAAAATGATAATTACTTTTGCTTATATTTCCCTCTCTTTTCCATATCCAATTAGATCGAGTACGAAGAAAGAGAAATGGTGGATCTGTAAACCACGTTTCGTCCGACAACAGATATCTTCAACGATTCTATTGACTTCAAGCCTCTTTAGTTCAAGAAATCCTCCTTCCTCCTTCCAGGCTTCAACTTTGAATCCTACGTCACCGACCTTCGCACCTTTGTCCCCCTTGAGAACCTCTGAGTTGAGCTCTACTCTCACTTCACTACCCTCAAGATCGACCTCGTAGATCACTCTAACTGTGACTATGTCGATTTTGTCAACCTCAACATCGGCCTCGTCAACGTTGACTCTGTCGACATAGGAATGCAGGTGCCGCTCGCGGAGCTACAGGACAAGGTTGTCGTGAAGCAAGGGACGATTGGATCGTCGCTTTAGGCGTAAATATAAATAGGTGTTTAAAGTAATTGTCAGATTATTTAAAAGACAAATGTGAGAAAAAAAAATACAACTTTTGACTAAAAATTATCTTTTTCCAGCTTTTACATTTGTAAAAAAAATATTGTTGTGATTCTGAAAAGTTTGATAAAACTTGTAGACCCGATTTAGTTTCTATGAGAAGCTACAAGTCCAAAAGTTGAAAAAAAACTCTCCCAGACGGGCCCTTATAACCTGACTTCTTCCAAAAGTACTTCTATGTAGCACATTTTCAACCAAGCACAAACAAATAGATCTCTTGATTCCCCTCTCCACCGCCTCGCCGGGACTACACCGATCGGAGGGAGGAGAACCGAACCAAACCGGACAGTGAGTTGAGTCGAGTCCACAGCAAAAATGGCGGTCAGGGCGAGCCTGTCCCGCTTTCCGATCGACCCCGACGGCCAGGAATCCTCCGGCCTGCCGTGGGGCCTCACCGTCACGCCCTTCTCCCCCGCCGACGAGCTCGGGAAACTCCCCGCCCACGGATCCGACGGCCACCTCCTCCCCCGCTGCGAGAACTGCTGGGCCTACTTCAACGCCTATTGCGAGCTTGAGCAGTGGGTGTGGAACTGCTCCCTATGCGGCGCGCTCAACGGGCTCACCTCGCAGGCCATCTATCGCTACTCCGGGGCCCAGCCGCCGTGCGCCGAGATGAGCTCCTCCTTCATCGATCTCGAGTTGCCATGTAGGAATCTGATTCTTGTTTTTTTCTCTCCTTTTTTGGTGTTATGTATATGTTGATTGCGGTGTTAGGATGGGTTTTTTTTTCGTTTTCAGTGGAAGGAGCTGCAGAAGAGGGAATGAAGGCCCGGCCTGTCTATGTTGCAGCGGTAGATTTGTCGTGTAAGTTCGGAATTTTGCATTTGGGGTTTTTCTTCCTTTTTAGTTGTTGACGTTTAATGGTATAGGCGATTGTGATTTCATGTTTGCTATGAAAAGGGTGGTTTTCGAGGATGCAAGTGTGTTTTATGTCTTATATAAGGATTCAGTTTGATGACAGTTTATTGGAGAAAAATGTTGTCTTTGACTGTTTTTGTGTGTTGTGTTTTGGGTTCTCATGAATGTAAATTCAAGGCTGCGCAGATGGACCCTAGATGTTGTTTATGTAGGATGTGTTTCTTTCATTGACACACACAAACTCATTTTTCCCTTTCTCCTGTATCACATCTATTTCTGTAGAAATGCTATCCCAGTCTACATTCTCATATATTGGACGGATATACATTTTTTAAAGTGTAATCTATTATCTATTTACCAGACTACCAGTTGGATTCTACCATTCAGCTTCCTCATAAGTTCCTTTAAGAAATGCCAAATGGAAACATTTGTATCATTGAAAAGCAAGCGTTTATTGTGTTTTCTGGATCTCTTTACTCCTTTGATTTCATGACCGTGATCAGTTTTATTCTGCAAGTTTATATCCATCTGTTCTGTCAAGGGCATGTTACCGATCTCATGTTGTGTCTTCCTTTGATTTATCCCCTCAATTCACTTTTCTAGTCCTCCCTTAATATGTCATTGACTTTTGTAGTTTAAATCTTGCTCATCCTTTTATTTTGGAATTCCTTTTCCTTTTTCAGCTTCTGAAGAGTTCCTAGAGCTAATTAAAAGTGCTCTTCTAGCAGCTTTAGAAGGTGAGTTCCTAATTGGTTAAACATATGAAATTCTCATTCAAGCTATGTTCAGGCACATTCCTGGTATTAATCTCCTTTTAACATTTTGATTTGGTTTGGTTATGCATTTGCAGCTCTTGTTCCAGGATCATTGTTTGGTCTTATTACTTTCAGCCACAAGATAGGGTTATATGATGTTCAAGGACCTATACCAATCATAAAGAATGTTTTCATCCATCCTGATTCAGACGGACTTAACGTTGAACTCGAAGATGTCATGCCTCTGTTTTCCTTTCTGGCTCCGGTATGTTGCCAATGTGTCGAACACATTGTTCTATGTTTAAATAAATGAATAAAAAACATATAGATTTTGTTATTCCCCCATAACCTTTTTAAGGGTAAATTACTTGTTACTACCTCAAGATTCATCTATAACTTCACTTGACTACCTTGAAGTCTAAATCTCACACCAATATGCCCTCTGATATTTTAATTTGTTTTCAGCATGGCACCTGCTTTACATTGACACCAAAGAGTAGGAGCTTTCACTGCCTACACCTGCTGTCCAATCAAGATGCTAAATTCTAGTAAGATCAAAATCATGAAAATATGGTCACAGAAAAGATGTTAGAATCCTAATTTGCAACCCTAGATTGAGTGTATTATGTGGACAAATAATTAGAACAATCTAGTTTTCTCATGGCTTTAGTCCAATTTGTGTTTAGGATCTCATTCGATGAAAAGTTGCAAGTAGTGGATGTTGTCTTTCTTTGAGGTATCCTAGTAGAATCCTAATTTACGGTAGTAAAGTGAAATCACGTGTAAACTATAAGTTAGTAGCAAGTAATCCCTATTCTTAAATCAATTTTCTTTCCTTCAGTATTTATGCCTATTGCCTTGAGAAGATTTTTGACAATGTAGCTGTGGACATATGATCAATCAGGTGGATATTTATAAGGACCGCATTGCAGCAGCTCTTGAAACACTTAAGCCCACAACCTCTTGGGAGAGGACCACAGCTGCAGGTCAAGGTCTGGAAGGTGTGTTACTTGGAGGTCGGGGCTTTGGAGTAGCAATGGAAGCTCTGATCAATTATCTGGGTTCAGAATATGGGAACACATTTGCACTGGGTATGACAATGTTTTGAAAATTACCAACTCAGTTTTTACCTGAATTAATTTTTTCCACTGGCAGACTATGTTTGTTTATGTAATTCTTTTAGATGTTGAATGAAGTGCAGCTAGGGTATTTGCTTTTTTGTCTGGTCCCCCTGATTATGGAGCTGGACAATTAGATACAAGAAGATATGGAGAACAGTATGCTAGCAAAAGGGAGGATGCGGACCGTGCATTGCTTCCTGAGCAGACACCCTTTTACAAAGATCTGGTATAGTCACATTTTAATGGTCTAAGGTTGCAGAGCATGCATTTCTTTTACTTTTGAAAAACTGACCAGCATGTCACAGGCTGCAATCGCTGTTCAAGCAGGCGTTTGTGTCGACCTTTTTGCAGTTACTAATGAATACACAGACCTGGCTTCTCTAAAATTTCTAAGTATTGAAAGTGGTGGCTCACTGTTTCTTTATGCAAATACCGATGATTCTACACTTCCTCAGGACATGTAAGTTCTATGTCATCTCCCTCCCTCTCCTGAATCAGTTCTTCATATCACAACAAACAGCAACAAAGAGATAATTTGTTGATCTTTCAAAGGAAAATGGTATTTTGCATGATCCTGCTATGTGATTTTAGGATCTCCTTTGTCCAGGTACCGAATGCTGAGTCGGCCATATGCATTTGGCTGTGTATTGCGGCTAAGAACATCTTCTGAATTCAAACCTGGACGTTCTGTAAGTCTTAGTGCTTCTTTTAGTTACCTTTTGTCATTAAATTGGTACTTTCACTTTTTCATTCTTTTTCTTTGCAGTATGGTCATTTCTTCCCAGATCCCCAATATGAAAATGTTCAACATATAATTTGTTGTGACTCTTTTGCTACTTACGTATATGACTTGGAGTTTGAAAACACTTCTGGCTTTTCCAGGTATAAATTTTTTCTTTGTTTAGATTGTTGTGTTACCAACAATGATTCATTTGAACTATTTCTGATGTGTCTATGAAAATCCTAGTTTCACATTCTGTTCCTACTTATGTGGATCTTTTTTCTAAAAATTCTATTGCAATATTTGGTTTCTCAGAGCAAATTACTGTTTGGATTGCCCTTTGATTTCGTGATTGTGGAAGACTTTGAATTGAGGATTATCTTGTTTGTTAGAATCTGACCCATGTATTTTCTCATCGAAGTAATGGTTGTGTGCTCCAAAAAATGATCTGAAGGAGATACTTCTTTGATTGCTGCATATGTATCCAATGGTTAACTTAAGCACATCTTTCTATCATATGTATAGTGTTAGCAATTTCAAGATCTGATTAGGTTTGGGTGCTACTTTAGCAAAAGGGGAAACTTTGAGAGGTTAAAAGTGAAGACGGAGGATGGGATTTTATGATGATAGTTTTTGTTAAAAAGAAGCAAGATATTGCGTACAGAAACCTTGATTTACTATTAGGTTTGTAACCACATCTTATGAACCCTAATACTGACGATGTGAGAAAAAAATTGACTTAAGAAGAAACGTGAGGGAATCTATCAAATACCAAACTTCCTTGGGAAAATATTGTGTCTAGGTTGTGACAGTATGATTCACCTTCAGGTATGCACAATGTTTGAACAACATTATTGATGTCCAATGGAGGTGATCTGGAAATTTCCTTCTTTAAATCATACCAGATTTCTGCATTTTGACGTACTTCGCTAGAATGCCTTGTTGTTGGATTCCCCTGTTAGCCTTTAGACTACTTCAGCAAATAGGGAAACTTTGAGAGGTTTAAAGTGGAGATGGAGGATGAGATTTCATGGTGATAATTTATGTTAAAATGAAGCAAGGTATTGTGAACAGATACCTTGATTTACTACTAGGTTTGTGACCACATCTTAAGAAATCTAAAGTTGGAGATTGTGAGAAAATTTTTACTTTAAAAGAAAGATGTGGGAGTCTATTAAATATCAAACTTCCTTGGGAAAATATTGTGTTTAGATTATGACGATTTGATTTCCCTTCAGGAATGTGCAATACTTGACAATCTCTACTTTTTTGGTTGTGAGAAGCACGTCTCTCTTTTTTCCCTCATTTTTTTTTCTATATTATGCTGTTGTGGTCATTTTCATCTTATTATGCATGTAAACATGCCAATAGGTAATATTAGTATTATGTAATTAAGTTACTGATATCCAATATCATTGTTACCTAATTAATTTGCTGATATGCCAATGCCCAATGTCATTATTACCTAATTAATTTGCTGATATGGCAATATCGATATTTCTTAATTAATTTGCTTTTGTCAATGTTTAAACTTAATCATATGAATGAAATGTGCCTCTTGGACATGCAGACACACAGAACCTCCTGTTATTCAGATCGCATTCCAATACACTATTGTCATTCCAAATGAAGATACATCAATAACTGGGTCAGATTCTTCTGTCAAGTAAGTTAATATATTTGCTTTTGGTTGTGCTATAACATGTTAATTCTTTTGTTTGCATAAATAACTGCATACCATATCTGATAATTTATTTTGGATGTGAATAATTTAAGCTCATGATTATTACTACACTGACTGGGTCATACAGGACCAGGTCCATTAGAGGCTTGGTCAACAAGATGTTTTAACTTAAGACTAAAACTACTTTGTGAGATGGGAAGAAACTACTATATTGTTCATTCAATAATATAGGATTACAATCTCCTATATATAAGAGAACACATACTTAATCTACAAGTAATCTATTTAATAGATAACACAAAGATCCATATAAGGATCCATTTAATCTAACATTCTCCCTCAAGTTAGAGCATTTAATATGCACAACTTGTTATATAATGATTCTTTGTGTTATTGATAAAAAAATCTACATAACTTGAAATAAATGAAAGTAGTAGCTTTCCAGAGGTCCCACTCAATCTTTTCACTAAGGACTCCTTAGAAGCTATGAGACAGATAAGAAGAAAGATCAAAAGAACACCAATAAGGCAGTCAGACTGTTGCACTAACACGTATGGACGTAACAGGTCCACACAACAAAGATGATGTAAGATCAAAACATCAACGGAACAGTCAAACAGCTACACCAACACATGTAGACGTGAAAGGTGAAAGGTCTACACAACAGAGACGACGTAAGATTAAAACACCAACGAGACAGTCAAATTGCTTCACTAACACATGTAGACATGACAGATCCCACAACAGAAACAACGTAAGATTTGAAAATTGTCTAAGACATTAATATGAACAATAGTTTTTTTTGTCTTCACTCACATTCTCTTCTCCCTTTCCCTTTTTTTTCTTTTTTCTTTTCCCAACGTTCTCTCTCTCCATTTTTTTTTCTTCTTTCACTTTCTCTCTTCTCCCTCCTCACTATTGCTTCTCTTTCTTATTACTTCATCTTAGTGCACGATCTGCCTACTCCCACCTCCACGGAGGACGTGTTGCGGACAACGACGTTGGACTACTTCGATATCTTTGGGGGTCCTGGCGAGCAAGGCGGAGGAGGCAATGAAGTTTTACAAGGAGGCGTTCGGAGTTGATGTGGTGAAGTGCGTGAATCACCTGAAAAGGAAGTCAGAGCAGGACGTCCCGCCCCTGCTATGTGTCAAGCTCAAGATCGGAGCGACTGGGCTACTCATCTGTGACCAGTCCAAGGACTCCGTCGTTGCAAAAGCTCGAACGTGGATGTAGGGATCATTTTCAGCCTAGAGACATCAAACGATGGAGCTGGACGACGACAAGTGTGCTGCTGACGGTGGTTCGGCAGGAACTCTTCTTCTTCCTCTTCTCCTTTTCTTTTCTTTTTTTAATATGTTGGATGGTTGATAGTTGAAGAAGAGAAACCGGGGTTATCGGGTCGAAGATGGCCTGAGACGACGAACGATGACTTTAGGGGGCTGGACTACCTTGCTAGGGCTGGTAGCACGTTTGGAGGGCGGAGAAGGTAGGTCAGGTCGCACGGGAAGGGCCTGAGAAGGTGGTTGATGACGTTGGAAAGACGACAACGGAGACGACGGTGAGAGCACACAAGGCTGGCGGTGCAAGAAACCGCGGGAATGACATTGGAGTCGATTTACAAGGAGAAGTCTGTCGACGGTTGGAAGGAGTTTTCACAGAGCTGGTGGTGATGAAACAACTTAAATCTGGGCTTGTCAACGATGGACTTAGTCGGATCTACGCCTTACGGTGGCAGATTAGACTTTGGATGGGAAAGGAGGACAAGAAAGGAGAAGTTTTCCCATGGACCCGCCACTGGCAACGGTAATGTTGTAATGGGAGTCCACCGATGGTGATGGCGATTATTGTACACACATTTTCTCTTTCTCTCAAACCCTAGGATTTTCTTGGACTCTGCTACCATGTGAGATAGGAAAAAACTACTATATTGTTCATTCAATAATAAAGGATTACAATCTTCTATATGTAGGAGAACACATACTTAATCTACTAGTAATCTATTCAATGGTTAATACAAAGATTCATATAAGGATTTATTTAATCTAACATCCTTTAAAGTGTATGTGTCCAAGGATGACTGTTGGGGTTGTTGAGTGAGATGTGATTGATGGGTTCCGAACACATCTGACACCATTTATAAAAATAAGTCATGTTTTGCAATTGACCATGTTGGCATTTTTTTCTTTACTTATCATCCCCATGATAAAATGTGCTATTTTT
This sequence comes from Posidonia australis, assembly GCA_024699735.1. Classification (NCBI taxonomy): domain Eukaryota; kingdom Viridiplantae; phylum Streptophyta; class Magnoliopsida; order Alismatales; family Posidoniaceae; genus Posidonia; species Posidonia australis. The sequence goes on from JAMKQA010005309.1 coordinate 49,011, forward strand.
GAACTTTGAAGCCTAGAAATATCAAACACTCACTTATAGTTTCTGCTTGGCTCACTGAAACCTTGTTTGTCAATCACCTTGATATAGGGTAAGTTTTCGCATCATGATACTTTTAGTGTATATACTGTGTGTGTGATCACACCATCATATGGATATAATAGGGTTTTTATTTGATAGTTATTGTTGAAATATTCTACCAGAAATTCAGTGGTCAATGTCACCAAGACTAGATTTATATTCTCAATGATGAGACACAAAGATCTGATCAGCTTGACTTTTGTTGGGCATTGAGTTTTCTAGAATTTCTAAACTAACGTTCAGACTGGGTCTTATCCACTTTTGCTTTATTTTGAATACTTTTGTTCTATTCTAGTATTATATATTATTTTTAATTCTTGACTGCCCTATTCTTATCATTATAATGTTACATCCCCCTTATCTCATGCATGAAATCTGAATGTTTTGTATTTAACCTTCTCAAGTTTTGATGTAAAGTTATTATCATAATTGGTTAATCATAACCTGAAAATACTGGGTCCATCTAAAGATTTAAGTAGAATATAGATGGTTTTTTGACATCTAAAACATGGCCAAACAACTTTGGAAGAAAATGGATTGGCATGGGTTCTCAAAGTTCAGTTATGTTGGAGGATAACCTGTTATTTAGCTAGTTTTTAAAATGACGCTGATTTTGACTAGCCTTGGCACTATCAGCTTTCGTATCTCAAAATCTGTTTGTTTATAATTCTTGGATTCCCACCAGTGTGAGAAGAAGGAAAAAGTCCAGGTGGATTTTGAAAATCCATGGATAACCTTGAATGTTTTGTTGAAAATCTACTGTTTGTAGGAGATTGTGGACTTTTGGGTGAGAACCCACCCCTTAAATCCAATCTATGCCTAGGTTGTGAAGGACAAGGGGAAGAAAGCAACTTTTCTGTTAGGGTAATGTGGTTATATCCATGGCAAGTTATCTTCAAAAAAATGATGGGGGATGGTTATTATTTACGCCTGGTCCAACCCAATTGTAATGCAATTTCCACCAAAAAATGGTGTCAACAGTAAGCAATTATTGTATTTTTTGGGGGATGATCACCTAATAGAATATGAGTAATTTCCTACCTTTCCTTAAAAAAAAAGAAAAAGAAACAATAGGCAATTATTTATGGTTCTACTGTGAAATTGTGCATGAGCTTAGTCTTTACTCTAATGCAGGCCCAAGCATTCTCTTCAGAGGCGGCTAAGGATCCGGACCCTGCAATTTACAACTGGTGTAAATATTAATGAAATCTATGACAGTGTTGACTCTGAAGTAGTACTTTCTATCCTTGTCCACAAGGTATTGCTTTATGTTAAGTATGGTATATTTATGTACGCATGATATAAATGCTTACTATGTTTGGTGACTTAATAGTTGTAGAGCATTATTATATTAACATCCACTGGAGGAAGACATTCTTATGTCAAGAATCTTGAGTTATAATACCCTTTTAAACAGTAAGATTGTGCTTGCTGAACTGGAAAGATGACCAATGAGTGCATGAGTGGGATGGACTGAAGATGAAGTTAAGGAAGATTGTTCTTAGCTAGAGTCAACCTTTTGAAGATTTCAAGCTTTACTTCTTCCCAATATGTTGAAATATTGCATTCAATACTTTTTAATGAAATGCTTTAATCAGTTGCATCTATGTTGCTGAAGATGAACGAACTACCCTAACACAGAAGGAGATATGTCGGTTTTGTTGCAAAATGAAATGCTTGTCACTTAACTGTTTGGTATTTGGTGTTGTTCAGGTTATTTTGGCTTCTTTGGAGCAAGGAGTCAGAGAAGGCAGAACATTGCTCCATGATTGGCTAGTTATCCTTACAGCTCAGTATAATGATGCATATAAACTTGTTCAGTATGAAACTGGAAGCTCAATTTCACGCATAGATGTGGCTTTCTCCCAGTGTCCACAGTTGCAGTCACTACCACGCCTTGTATTTGCTTTGCTTAGGAATCCTCTTCTTCGGTTTCATGAAGAAGGTGTTCACCCGGACTATAGGATATACTTGCAGTGCCTCTTCAGGTATTTATTACCTGCATACCTATTCTGTCCAGTTATATCGTGAGTTCGACTTCGTACCTGTGAATTGAGGTGTATTTTATTCCAGCGATAAGATTTTAGAAAGGATATTGCAGAATAAGATGGAGATGACTGATGCCAAAATCTAAAATTTTAAGATTTATAAGCCCAGAAAATTGTCTCTTATTAGAATGTTTTCTTTTATGAATTTAGGAGCACCTTTTGTGTAAGTGTGAGAGGTGTGGACGTGTGGTTTCTAAATAGCGTCCTTTTTGACCGTTTAACCCATCATCCACCAGTGAACAGATACAGATGCCAGTACTATCTTTGAACGTCTGAAGTCTTGATACCTTTTATTTCTTTTCATTTAGGAACAACTTTCTACTACTTTGTAGTACTTCAAGTTTGTTTTGTTTTATTTATTCTTTTATTTCAGGGTTTGGGGCTTCAGTTTCCTCCTGACTTTTCTAATTGATCATACTACAATGGTGGGTTTTTTTTTTTTTGCAGTGCACTGGATGCAGGATCCCTAAACCAAGCTATATATCCAGTACTGACGTCATATGCTACTCCAAACAAACAAGCATACCCACGTCATTCACTAAGTCGTGCTGCACTGCTGACCAGTGGAAGTCCCATATTCTTTCTTGATGCTTTTACGAACCTTATTGTGTACTACTCTCCAACTGCTGACACTTCACTCCCCTTTCCTCCTCCACATGACTGTAAGTAACGGCAACCTTATCTTTATTTGCTATAGTTATTGTACTGACTTTTTCAGTCAGACAAATGGCTATGCTTCTTATGACCAATGGCAGTACACTGTTTGCGCAACTTGTAATATTTGTTCTGCGGTATGTGCTTCATAGGCTTGCTAAGAACAACAATCAATAAGTTAAAGCAAGAAAGAAGCATCACTCCGAAGCTTACATTTATCCGAGGTGGACAAGATGATGCAACGGCGTTTGAGAACTATCTTATTGAAGAACAAGATGTTGATGGTTCTGGATTTACAGGCAACGTGGGTTTCGTTTCTTTCCTGGAAGACATCAATCGGAATGTGGTTGAATATCTTAAACAAGAAGCTTGAGAAGTCAACTTGGATACTTTTATGTTTAGCTGATTTTTCTCACAATGTCACAATTAAACCTCAGTTTTGTAGGTTCGGTTGTTTTTATACGATATAGAGCTCATATTCCAAAGCATGTTATGTCTTTCTTCAAAGTAACAAGCTATCATTCCATCAATTTTTGTGTCAGGATAATTGTTTTTATTATATACAAACTGATAGAATGGAGTAAGTTTGGTAACAAAATTCCATTCAAAAGTGGAATTTACAAGAGAGTTATTTAATTTCACTCAATAATAAAGGTTCATTTCTTCTTTTTCATTTCTATTTTGTCCTTATATAAAATGTCATTTCTTTTTCGCACGAGCGCTTGTCTCTCTTTCGACTGTTAGTTCTTGTCTCTGTTATGGCTTCAAGTCTTTTTCTATATTCAACTTCTCACATCGAGTCCCTTTATGTCGACTATCGTGCAATTAACGAACCTTCTTACGTTGATTTTGGGTCTACTTCTCTCTTGTAGTTGTCGACTTTTTTATGCACTTAGAACTTTTGAAGTGGGTGGTTTCTTTTATTTTTATGGGTTTCTTGATTTTTGTAGTTTTCACTATTAAAGATGAATTTAAAGGTGAAAGTTGATGTCCCACCTTTTGCGGTTTCTCCACTTATTTATTTCTTTACCAAAGTTATTTGTAAATCTTTGTTTGTAGTTCTCCAATAAATGTCAATAACAGTCTCAATAAATATTACAGTTGAGATATTATTTCATTTGTAATGAGATGTGATTATTAGGTATAATGAAACATGATTTAGATATAATGAGACATGATTTATGAGTTGGGAGACATTTTCGGAAGGATTGAGACATGATTTAATGTTGAGTGATTTCTTATGTAATGAGAGACACAATTCAGGTATAATAAGACATGATTTGTGAACTGGGAGATGTTTTCTGAAGTTTTGAGATAAGATATAATGTTGAGTGAAACATGATTTGTAAGTTGCAAGACATGTTTTCAGAAGACTTGAGATATGATTTAACATTGAATGAGACATGATCCTTCAGCTTTAGAGATAGTATGTTTTAATATGTACGAGAAATGATTTTTGAGATGTAAAACATGATTTGTGAGTTAAGAGATATGATTCTTCAATTGTAACATGATATCTTGAAATGAGATATAATTCTTGAAATAAGATATGATTCTATTATACTCAGTAAAACATGATTCTTCTTGAAATGAGACTTAATTCTAGGATACTCTGTAAGAAATAAGACATGATTCTATCATATAAGACATGATTTTTTTTAGAATGAGACATGATTCTTATTGAAATTAGACATGGAATACATGTTTTAAGAAGTAATGAGATGTTATTTATTAATTATAAAAATATCATATTTTAATTATTTTAATATGTATTGAGACTTCATTCTTCAAGTCCGAAACAAGTTTTCTATCGTTTTAATTCTATCATTTTTGTAGGATTATCATTTTAATTATTTTAATTATATCATTTTATCTTTGACTTGTTTATAATGTGATATGATATCTTTTTTTGTAGAGTTATCCGAAAAGTGAACAATTATCAATATAGATACTTCTACAATACCTTTGATATATCACTATGATGGATACTTTGAGTGGAGCAAAGGAGATATGTTTTCTTATTACAGTAGTCGTAAATCATTTTTGTTTGTGGATCGGAATCTAAAATATGATGAACTCAAATGTGTAGTGTATGCAGAGATTTTTCAAATATTTTTTGAAGAATATCTAATTGAATTACACTATAAAGAAATACTAGTTAATAAAGACTTTTACATTGATTTATTGAACAATGGTGATGTGAATTGAATACATAGTTTTTTTGTGGATATGTGTAATATTAGAGCTCTTTGTCACTAAAGTAGAAAGAGAAAAATCTTCTGCATTGCTTGTCTCATCTAGTAGGTATGGTTGTATTTACTTTGAATTTACATATCATTCTTATTTAATTTATGTCGTTGAAAACTAACTTTGTTCAATGTTTTTAATATAAAATTGGGTTAACTTAAGAAGAAAATAAAATAATTCCAGAGACATAACTAGTGATGGATTGGAAAGGAAAAACTATGAATGATGAAAATCAAATGTTAAATAATGAGGATGAAGGTGTAGATCCAAATGAAACTGAGGCGTACACTGAATTGAATCTATATTAGCAAGTATAAAGGAGATGATAGTGACGGTATGTTTGAAGAAGATAAGAACAAAGAGGATACTTCTGATGATGACTTTGACACTGGAATTTTTGAAAAAATCATTATTGATGATAATGATTTCGAATTAACTGTTGATCAACTATTTTCTGGCATAGTTGAATTCAAGCGAGTTCTCAAAGCATATACTATAAAAAGACAATTTATTTACAAGTTGAAAAAGTATACTAAAAAATTCCAAGCCACTTGCATAGTTTCTCATTGCCATTGGTTTATTAGTAGATATGTTTTTATTGGAATTGGGTTTCATATGGAGAAATTTAATTCACAACATACTTGTAATGCTGTTATTGATGAATGTGCCCACAAACAATGCACAAGTAAAGTCATTTGTGACCAAACCTTTGATCATATTATGGCAAATGAATCTTTTACACCAAAGATGATTCAAGTGGACATGTTGAAGGTTTGGGGAGTTGACATGTCCTACGATAAAGTTTACCGTGCAAAATAAAAGGCTTTAGCAAAAATTATTGGTATTTAGGATGAATCTTTTGCTCAACTTCCATTGTATATGAGAGAATTAAAGAGGAGCGATCGTGATAATATTATTGTATTAAAGTGGACTAATGGCCACTTTCATCGCTTCTTTTGGGCATTTGGTACATCATTGAGAAGTTTCAAGTAATATTTGAGACCAATAATTATTGTTGATAGCACTCATATTATAGGAAAATATCCTAATTTTCTTATTGGTGCAACAACTATGGATAGCGGCAATCATATATTTCCATTAGCTTTTGCCATTGTGAAAATTAAAAATAAACATACGTAGACTTGATTGTTTCAGTAGTTGTCAGAGTGTTTATATGATTATATAAACCAATTAACATTCATATCAAATCGATAGAAAGGATTAATTTATGGTGTGGAAATAGTTTTCTCAAATGTTTTTCATGGTTATTGTGTGTGTCACCTGTCAACAACCTTCTTATGACCATTAATGATAGGGGTGCCAAGTCAATATTTTTTACTACAACCAAAGCTTTTACAACTTTTGATTTTAAAAGAAGAATGAACGAGTTGAAGACACATAATCATATTGCATTTTAGAAGTTTCTGAGCTTTGGAGCAAAGGAACACTGGGCAAATGCATTTTTTCCTGATAATTTGCATATTTCAAATTCATCAGAAAGTTTGAACAATACATTAGTAGATATAAGAGGTTTACCTATTATAACAATGATTTAGGGGACAAAAAAGAAGGTTGCTAGTTATTTCTATAAGAAAAGGATAGCGGCAAATAAATTAACTAACATGTTAACACCCTATAGAGAAAAAATTTTAAATGCTGCAAGGGAACAAGAAAGATACCTTATGTACCCATCTTCAATTGATCATTTTCAAAGCTACACAATTACAGGACTTGAGGAGGTCCATCTTCGTAACAAAACTTGTTCTTGTTGAAAATTTGATGTAATGGGAATTCCATGTAAACATGTAATGGCATGTATTACCTTACGTTACCAAGATACGTATGCCTATTGTGAAGAATGGATCACAGTTACAAACTTCAGAGTCACCTATAATGATAAAATTCCTCCTATAAGAAGGAAAGAGTATTATTACCCTACACTTGTTAATGATAGACATCCTCTTTGTCCTGAGTGTTGACTTCAACCTGGAAGAAGAAGAAAGGCTTGAAGAGAGTCACAACGTGGTGGCAAAATTAAAAGGCAATGCAAAAAATACAAACAGCTAGGCCACTATGCAAAGAGATGCAGAAATATGTCTACAAGTTGATAATATAGTAAGATATGGTAATTTTTGTATCACTATAATTTTTGAATCACACTTTGTGAAACAAATTCTGAGATGATAATTTTTGTATCACTCGATGAGACATGGTTCTACATGTAGTGAGTTATGGTTATTTTTGTAATATAGTCTATGAGGTCATGGTTCTAAGATGTATCATTCTGTGAGATATGAGTATTTTTTATCACAATCTGTGAGACATAATTTTGATTGTAATGGGACATGGTAATCTTTGTATCATACTTTGTGAGACATGATTCTGAGATGTATCACATCATGAGACATGATTCTACTTGTAATGAGTGTTGACACCCCTGTTTCTGGCCTATGTTGGCAGATGGACCCGGCAGAGTGTGCAACTGGACGACAGACCCGGTCCTACTCCAATTCCCCAACCAAGCTCATAAACTGAAACCAACCTAAAATCTCCAAAATCACCCTAAACCCAACACATTTACTAAGCCCAACAACTAAAAGCCAGCATGTGTGCTTTGGCCCTACGACATGCGCAGCCCGGTAGCATGGCATAAGCGTGCGTCAGGACTAGGACAACTAGGCAGGCACCGCCTGACAAGTCGCCTTCGTTGTACGACCTTGTGCCTCGTACGAGCAACGTTACATGCAAAATGTCAACCTATCCCCGACGTGCCTGACACCTTACCAGCCTTTCCCAACCCATCACCAGCCACCATGCCCTACACTGCCCCGCCGCTGCACGCCACCTCTGCAGCAAGCTGGTGAGCCACTCCTTGCGGCCTTCTGGCAAGCCTGCTTCACCATGCCACTAGCCCACCTACCGTGCCAGAATGATGACCAAAACCCTGAGCCATATTTGAGGGAAAGACACCAATCATTCGCGAGAGAGAGACGAGGAAACCCAGAGAGAAACCTCATCGGAGAACTTGAACCCAACACCCAAACTTTGAGCTACCCTCCTCCACCACCTCCGGTGAACATCCCAACACCTCTTCAACATCAATGACTACCTCCGGATTCCTCCCAGCCATCCAGTAGCCATTCGACCTCGTTTGTCGGAACCCGTCACTATCGACATCGGTGACACTTCTTAGCCGTCCACAGGTACAATACTCTCCCCCGAGCCACTATAGGAATAAAGAGGATCATTAGTTCATCACTCCTATGTAGTCCCTTTCATGCATTCATCAATACTTTGTGCATCCCGTCACTCTCCTCACCGACGTGAGGCTGTCCTGGCCCTTGAGTGCCCGACTTAGATGTCCAACGACACCTCTCCTTCTCCCTTCACTTCCTAGAGCGATCGAGTCAATCCCCTAGGCCGGAAACCTCCCATGGAGGCTCGTTGGAGGCAGATTGGCACTGACGCCAGCGATGGAGACGGGGAGGAGAACCCATTGCATCTCTTGGATTTCTCTGTATGTGCATCATGTCATGGTAGTATCCCCGAGCTCTTGGATGATCCTTTAGGTCTGGTGATGCATCGCTTTTCGTGGAAGAGGCGATGAAGGAAAAAGGTCTGGCCCCTGTACCTCCTGCGCTTCCTGATAGTGTGCCACCCATGTGCGTATCAGGCAGGGCCTAGACGGGGTCAGACTCAACCATGCTCGGACCACACCCCCTCCTCTTAGGTCACCCCATGCATGTTTATTCTTGGTAGCATGGTTTTGCTCTTTGTTTGTTCACATCCTTTGTTTTCGCTTGAGTTCTCTTTTATGAAGATGGTTTTCTCAAGATTTCTAGCCCATACTTGAGCCCTCGCTAGATATATGCCTCCAACACCCTGATAGCTACAACATTGCACTCCCTGTGTGCTTGGGATATGGCCATGATAGCAAGTTGCTGGGACATCTCTAGGAGGCACGTCCTGGGTGCATGCGTCGCTCATGCGTGTATCATCCAAGGATAGAATCTGGCACAACTTAGCTATTAATCCCACCACACCTGCAACCCGTGCTTTCTTTTATGCTTCTTGGTTTGATTTCACTTAGTTTTTGACATGTCATGTTTCTTAGTTACATAGCTTTATCCCTCTTGCATCATCCATATAACCGCACTAATAAGCATTCAAGTGCACACATAACCATGCATACGAGGGAAAATTCCGAGAAAGACCAGCTCGTCGGACGTACGGGGGTGCCTAACACCTTCCCCGTACATAATAGGAGTCCTTACCCTTTCTCCGGTTCACAATAATCCATGCGTCATATCCATTTGGCATGAGTCATCTTTCATTTTAGCATTCGATTTCGTGTTTTGATTTTCCATTACGGTTTTCCTTGTCTTCCTGTTTTAAATAGACTAGGTGGCGATTCCATGTCTTATCTTTACGTTGCTTTTCTGGTGTTTTTGAGCCATCTTCTCGTTCTTAGATTCACTGGATTCACCGTGGCCTTACCAGTCTCCATGCGGTCTTGATCGCATTCGAAGCGTAGTTCCCCCCGCCGACATGGTCACAGGAATTGGCGACTCCACTGAGGATATACGAGACTCCAGCTTTCGTTTTGGTTTTTTCCTCGCTTGCATGGTTTCTCTTGTGTGTGCATACTTTGGTAGTGTGGTTTTATGATGTATTATGCTTTATGGATGATGTATGTTTTACTTTACACCAAGTTATCATGTTCACATCACAATGCACATGCCATGTTCCATGCCTTTTGCAATGCTGTTCGTTTTCTTTATCACAATCCTATTCATGACACGAGCACATGCCATGTCCATGCCTTTTGTTTGGTGCTTGTTTTGCTGTGATTTGTGTGTTTTCTCTTTCTTCTTTGTTTTTTTTATGGAAAAACTAGAGACTTGCCTGCCTCTCTCCTTGATTTAATATAAAATTTTTCAAGTAAAATCAATGTGTAAGGACAACTAGAGACAATAATGCACTTTTTCCCCTTCATGATTAATAAAATGGGTAAGTAAAAATCACCAAGCATATTTGCATGGTTGAATTATATAGGTGCATGCATTTTCTCTCCTTTGAGTCCACCTATAGTCTACGAAAGCCAGTCCCAGTTTTGTTGTCCTATTGCTTTGGCGTAGGATTTGATGCCAAACTGTCCCCCTTGTCCGGGGTGGTGTTGGTGTTAGTAGAGGGTACAATCCATGCTTTGGCAGGCTCGAGGCTCCCAACGCACCATCGTTCTACAACTTTGACATGGGATGGAACCCTACTTTTTGCCTTGAGTCGAAGACCCATTCACCCCAAGAGCATCTAGAGTAGACAACCTCCTAGGACACACTTAGATGGTGAAAGAGCGCATGCTAGTTACATCCATGTACATGTGTATCATTCATACCACTTAACAAATATTGCATTGCTTATCCACATGTTTTGACACCTACCCTTGTCTTTTTCCATAGGTTCGCGCACGAGTCCTTTGACTAGAGCTCGAGTGCCCCCTCTTAGTTCCCTTGTTGTGTGACACCTATTCTCAACCTCCCTTCCGAGCTATTTGTCGCCTTCGACGATAGTTCGTCGTAGGATCTGCCCTTCCTTCAGCTACCATAGCCCTATTCGCACTCGCTCACGTTCTTCCATGGTCCAGCACATTAGCGAGGCTCTTTCCACTCTAACCTTTGAGGGGATCACCACTTCGGTCCCCTCATCCCTTTCTCTGACTTTCGCTGCTGTCTCTTCGTCCCATGTCAGTCTCTTCTAGACCCATGGAGCATCCTCCCCTTTCGTGTCGGGACACTGGCGACCCTATCCGGTTTGGAGCCTGTGACTGAGTCCGTTGCAGTGACTGTCACTTGAGCTCTACAGTTGTCTGTGTCTCTCCCTCTACAGGGCCCATCCACTTTGACCACCCAGCCTGTTACGGTAGCCTCTTTGGTAGGTGCCGTCCCTTCTATATAGTTTGCTCCCCTTGTCCTCTGTTGTGTTGGCTCCATTGGCAATTCTGTCCCTTGGTACCGCTACAGATAGGAACTTGGTTGTGCAAGTCCAGTACTTCTTGGCCCTCGCCTAGAAGCTACAAGGCATGGCACTCTCTAATCCACTGCTTCCAGCATCCCCTCCACTTAAGGTCACGTCGCACTCGGCTTTGGTGCTCCACTCTGCATCCACTGCACCACCACACGGCATATGCGGCACCTGCCCAAGCTGCGTCAGTCTCATCAGTAGCGACCCCAGATGCCCTTCTCTCTAGAATGGGTGATTTGGAAAGAGCACTTCAACAAGGTCAGGGTAGGGACCACCACTCTTTTCAGTTCCAGGACCTCTACTATTTCTCAGAGGCTTCTCTCCCATTGAATTTTCAAGTCTGAGATTTTGAAAAATACAATGGAAAAGGCTGCCCAATTTCCCATATGAGGGCATACTATGGAAACCTCGCTCAGCTTCAGGCTGATGAAAGTTTGTTGATTCGCTTGTTCCAGAAGACTCTATCTGGTCCTGCCTTGAAGTAGTTCATCGCTTTGGATATGGCAACCATTCGAACTTGGAACGACCTAGCTTAGGCGTTCCTGGAATAGTATTCCTTCAACCTGGACCTAGTTTCCAAGAGGAAAGACTTGGCATCCATGAAGTAGAAGCCCCACGAGCCATTTGGAGAGTACGTCAGGCGCTAGCATGTCCTTGCCTCATAGGTCAAAGATAGACCTTCTAATGAGGAGTCTATGGAGATGATCATCCGTGGGGCACAACCAACCACAGAGGCTCTGCTCAACATTCAACCTATCACCACTTTCTCATCCCTGATTAGAGCCTACGCCTACATGAAAAGCTCGCTATGAAGTGGCAGTTTTCTCACACTCACTGCATTCACCAAGTAGGCAACCACCCCCAGCCACAACACGGCACTAGCAACAGCAACAACAATGGCTCCAGCTCCAACTCCAGCTATCCGAAGAGGAGGGACAACCCGAAGAGTGTCGTTGCATTCGTAGGGTCCCCTACTGTGCCTGTGAACATGGTGGGCCTGTCGGCTCAAAATTAGGTAGTTTATGCACCAGCACGTAGGACACCCCACATCACAACCACCGTCGAGCCAGTGTATCTCGTTGCACCGGCAAGGCAAGGACAGCACCCGCCACAAGGGAGGCCTCGACAATTCGACTGGGAGTTCACCTTGTTGGTTGAGCCGTCGAGCGCCATCCTTCCCAAGGTGCAGTCGCTCATCAGGTACCCGGACGTTCACCCACCACTGAATCGATTGTTGGTGTGGTATAAAAGCAAACTTGTACTGTAGTTACCATCGGGCCCTGGGGCACTCGACTGACAATTGTTTCACTCTCCGGAATGCCATATAGGACCTCATTGATCATAAGGTTATTGTCATCAACACCTAGGATGTAGGGTTTGCACCCGCCCAAGCACCAACACACGCACAAGCACAAGCACCAGCACTAGCACGAGCACAACCACACCCCAACATAGTCAGTCAACCTCTCCCTCAGCACACAAATCCGGGAGCACCCGGGACCTTAGGGGTTCACTGCCTCTTATTCACCTTATCTCTAAACCATTCCCACTTCAGTTGTATCAGTCCTTTCTCTCCAGTTCAGGACCCGTCATTGCATGATTCACCTGGCTGCCAGGACAGAGCTTGCGGTCACATTGCCTACCATGCAATTGTCCCTAGCTAAACCCATTTGCCTTGAAGCCAGACCTCAGCCAGCTCCTACCCAACCCATCCAGTTAGCTACCTATCATACCATACCTTCCACTAGCCAACCAGTGGCCTAGCTAAAGTTGGCGGCTTGTACACCCTTGGTCATTAATTTGACTAGGGATACCCACCAAGTTCTGTATGACTATGCCATAGAAATGTGCACAGAAATCACATGGTTCGGATGGGTGTACAAGCCCCCAGCTCCGGTCCTTAGGGCAAGCTATCCAGCACCACCTCCACCTCAGCAAACAAGTCAGTGCCCTAAGCCCGTCACCGAGAAAGTAACCCCCATGTTCACCACGAACACTGCTAGCAAGTCCCCAAATGATGTCACCTCCCAGCTCAAGAATGTCAAAGCCGACATATCAATCTGGGACCTCATCCATACCTCGACTGAGCATCGGGAGGCCTTCCTCAGGGTATTCCTGGCAGCCCATGTATCCCCCACCATTGAGCCCACAACCCTTGAAAACATGGTAGGCATGATCGCAATGCCGTAGGTTATCTCCTTCTCATCTCAGGAGTTGCCTCCGATGGGTGCCAACCACAACCAATCGCTATTCGTCAACGTGCAGTTTCAAAAGTTTCGAATTCCTTTAACGCTGGTTGATAACGGCGTAGGTCTAAACATCTACCCCTTGTGTACTGCATGCAAAATCGGATTCAAAGCCGAGGATATCACACCAGTCGTCAACAGAAATGACATCTTTTGACAACACGTACCACGATGTGTTGGGAGTTTTGGTCATCCCTCTGACTGTCAGTTCGGCTCAGTTTGATGTCAAATTCTATGTCGTTGAGCTCAAGCCCGCCTTCAATCTTCTGCTTGGACGCCCTTGGTTACACAAGCATCAGGTCATCCCGTCAACCTTGCACCATATGATCAAATTCTACTATGGTGACAACATTGTCATTGTCATGGCAGAGAACTTTAGGAAAGACGATGTTGACGTAGTCTCTTCTGTTGATCTCCATACTGTCCATTTTGTTCCCAAACCATCGGATGTACTCTATCGTGTTAACCGTTTCGAACCGATCAATTTTGTTTTAGAACTCGAACGCGTTAGCTTTCTATCTGTTCATAACCATCCTTAGTTGATGGTTGAGAACCTCTATCACCGATGGGGGTATGAAAAGAGAGCACCATTAGGGCGATACAGTCAAGGGATCACGGAGCCTGTCGAAGGGGAGGAAAGAAGAGACCGCGTAGGACTCAGATACCAAGGACCACATGAAAGTGTGCCTAAACCCTAAACCCTAAACCCTAAACCCTAGTCTCTTCTGTTGATCTCCATACTGTCCATTTTGTTCCCAAACCATCGGATGTACTCTATCGTGTTAACCGTTTCGAACCGATCAATTTTGTTTTAGAACTCGAACGCGTTAGCTTTCTATCTATTCATAACCATCCTCAGTTGATGGTTGAGAACCTCTATCACCGATGGGGGTACGAAAAGAGAGCACCATTAGGGCGATACAATCAAGGGATCACAGAGCCTGTCGAAGGGGAGGAAAGAAGAGACCGCGTAGGACTCAGATACCAAGGACCACATGAAAGTGCGCATAGGCACCGAAGGCTGCTTATCCCTCGGGATATGACTAACTTCGTTAGTGCAAGTGTGATGGACTCGAACAGGAACCCATTCCTGACCATTGCAGTGTAGCAATAGCAGAGTCCAGTAGAAGATGTTGAATGGGTTTGCATCGAGGATTACTACACGGATGAAGACACCTTGAGCGCAGTTGAGCTGAGCCCCACAGACAGAACAGAGCAGCAGTAGGCAGTAGTCCCAATATCCACCCGTTTGGCCTTACCACCCCTTTCATCAGCAGTAATCTCCTCGCCTGACCCAGCAGTCAGGTCAGCATCATAGTTAGTCACAGCAGCAGCATCACAGCCACAGTAGCAGCATCACAGCCACAGTCAGTCATAGCCATAGTAGCAGCATCACAGCCACAGTCAGTCATAGTCACAACAGCAACATCATAGCCACAATCAGTCGTAGCACCAACACCACAGTTTCAATTAGCCACAGTAGCAGCATGACTAGCAGAGTTGCTAGAGACGGCAATAGTCCAGACGTAGTAGTTCAGCAGCAGCAATATCCTAACCTTTCCTGTTCCTAGATCTTTGGTACAGTCGGAGTCTTGTGCCTACTATGTTGACTTCGCCTCGGATGAGGAGGAGGGTGCGGCCATTGAGACCCCTGTGGACGCAATGCTGAATGACTTGGAGGTACTATTCTAGGAACAATTGGCGATCATGGTAGAGGACGCAGCCAAAGAAAATAGAAATAGGAAAGGCACAGCAATAGCATCAAAACCAGAACTTGCCTTACCCTAGACCCATCAGGGTCCTCTAGCAATCATGGTTGTGGAGGAAGGCAAGATAGTCAAGACTAGACCATAGGAGTTGATCTCTGAGTAGCCGGGAGGCGGGTCTAGGTGGTACTTGCAGCATAAGCCTCACCTTGGGACAGACGAGGGTAAAAAAAAGACCTTGAGATAGGCTCCTCAGAGAGCCTAGGGGGCAGCCCCTAGAGCAGTAACCAGCAAGACAATTGTTGGGGGAAGATTATTGTAAATAGTATAAAAATAAAAAAAAATACAAATACCAAAAAATACTGGAACTATTGTAGTAGAGGGTGAAGAACAGATCAACACCTCAACAGAGTAGAAAAGCGTAGAATTGGAATCCACGCAGTGCAGCTACAGGAATACCAGAGTCAGTGTAACCCTCCTTAAGTGTAGACAAGGGAAAGAGTCGAAACAGATCCTCTCCTTCGATATCACTGACTCCACATTCCTAGAGGAGCTATTGTTAGAGCCGATAGCATATGAGGAGGAGGACGACATGGGCGTCGATGATCCAGAAGATTTGTCGGAATTCTACCCTCACGACGACGATTCAGAAGGCTTGAATTTGCACGTCGAGGAGAACACTGAGGTAGTGAATATCGGTGCATTGGGTGAGGTTAAGGAGGTTCGCATCAGCACCAGATTGTCTCCACAGGCAAGGGCAGACTTTATCACATTTCTGAAAGAGTACAATGATGTCTTTGCCTGGAGTTATGATGATATGGTTGGACTGGATGTTGAGGTAGTAGTGCACACCCTGCCATTGAAGCCGGATGCCAAGCCAGTCAAGCAGAAACTCAAAAGATGGTGCCCGCAGTGGCTTCTCAAACTGAAAGAGGAAATCAAGAAGCAACATCAAGACAAGTTTCTTAAAGTTGTCCTTTACCTAGATTGGCTAGTCAATGTGGTTCTAGTGTCGAAAAAGGACGGATGGGTTCACATGTGTATTGACTACAGAGACCTCAACAAAGCGAGCCGGAAAGATGATTTCCCACTACCTTACATCGATGTACTAGTGGACAACACCGCAAGACACAAGATGTTATCATTCATGGATAACTTCTCAGGCTACAACTAGATTAGAATGGCTGAAAAGGATATGAAGAAAACATCATTCATCACTCATTGGGGGGTATTCTGCTATAGAGTGATGCTGTTTAGACTCAAGAACGCTGACGCTACGTACCAAAGGGTAATGACAGCACTCTTCCATGACCACAAGCACTAGAACATCGAGGTGTACGTAGAGGACATGATTGCCAAATCCAAAAGGTCCGAGGACCATCTCGCCTACTTGAGAAAGTTGTTTGACTGCCTGTAGAAATATAAGCTTCGGCTGAATCCTAGCAAATGCGTGTTTGGCGTGACATCTGGAAAGCTCCTGGGATATATAGTCAGCCAGAAGGGGATCGAGGTCGACCCTAACAAAACTAGAGACATCAGCGACATGCCCCCTCAATCGTTTCATCGCCCAGCTCACCCCCATATGTGAGCCGATCTTTAAGCTCCTGAGGAAGAATACTCAGATCACCTGGAGCATGGAATGCCAGGCCGCCTTCGACAAGATCAAACAGTTCTTAGCTAGGCCGCCAATCCTAGTCCCCCCGACGCCGGGACGGCCACTCCTCCCCTATTTATCAGTTACGCAACACTCTATGGGCGTAGTATTGGGTCAGCACGATGAAACGGGTCGTAAAGAAATGACAGTATACTACATGAGCAAGAAGTTCAATGATTGCGAGGCCAGTATACCACCATTGAGAAAGTCTGCTTATCCCTTGTCTGGGCTACCCAACGCTTGCGACACTACATGATGGCGTATCCAGTCTTACTGTTGTGTCGCCATGACCCAATGAAGAACCTGTTCTAGTAGCTCGCACCAATAATGAGGCGGAATATGAAGCATGCATCCTTGGCCTACAAACTGCATTAGAGCACGGTGTACGAAAGCTGCCAGTCCGTGGTGATGCCTTGCTGATCATATCCCAAGTGAACGGGAGTTGGAGGACAAAAGCCTCGAAGCTAGTGCCATATCACTCATATCTTCTGAAGCTCATGGTAGAATTTGAGGATATTTCCTTCTCCTTCATGAATAGAGCCAAGAACGCATATGCAGATGCACTGGCAACTTTGCTATTGTGGTTGTCCATACCGAACGACCACGTGGTGGATGTATCGGTGACCCGAGTGGACTATCTTGTGTATTGCATGAGTGCAGAAGAAACTGATCCACTTAAAGTGCTTCCCTGGTACCACGACATCAAGGTTTTCCTGCAGACCGGAAGCCTCCCGCTACTAACAAGAAGACCATGCAGCGACTTGCATTGAAGTATGTGCTTGGGGGTGGCCGTTTGTATAGAAGATCCTACAACCAGATATTGTTGAGATGCGTAGATTGAAAGGAGGCTGATACCCTCATACTACAGATACATGTCAGAGTATGTGGCCCACACTTGAATGGGATCCTGTTGGCCAAGAAAATCATGTTACAGGGTTCTATTGGTTGACCATGGAAGCGGATTGCTGTCAGTTCGTCTGAAGGTGTCACAACTGCCAGATCCATGGGAATCTGTTTGCTCCTAGCCGATCTGTCTGTACATCAACATCGACTAAGTTCTATTCTGTCAGCTCCTAACCGATCTGTCTGTACACCGACAGTGACTAGGTTCTATTTTGTCCGCTCCTAATT
Source organism: Posidonia australis (assembly GCA_024699735.1). Classification (NCBI taxonomy): domain Eukaryota; kingdom Viridiplantae; phylum Streptophyta; class Magnoliopsida; order Alismatales; family Posidoniaceae; genus Posidonia; species Posidonia australis. The sequence continues at coordinate 66,796 of JAMKQA010005309.1, forward strand.
GATCTGTCTGTACACTGACAGCGACCAGGTTCTATTTTGTCTGTTCCTAGCCTATCTGTTTGTACACCAATAGCAACTAGGTTCTATCTTATTTCCTTTATTCTTTTGTCGGCCCGACAAGTCTGATATCTTGTCATATCCTCCTCCTAGATCCTTGTCTAGGCGAGCATGATCTAAGTTGCCCTTCTTTTGGGTCGATACCCCAAAGTACCCAGATGACCTCCATCACTAGTCACTTTTTGATAAGCATGCCCGTTAGTCTTGCCATGCCCCTCTTCTCCTCAGGATGATAGCCAAAAGTATCCGATGATGAGTCCGTCAACTCATCAAGCATCATAGCATTCATTCACATCCGCATGTACCAACCTGCATCTACACAACACAAGCATCATAGTCAAGCATATTCCATATCTCCAACATCTCATACATTAGAAATAGTCATTCATCAACATTCACTCACAACACAACAATACTTTAGCATTAGCAACACTTACACTCACATTGGCATCTCTCGAAACCATGAGTATACATGCCTGGTTTCGGCGCACGACCATTTAGACATTCTAGAGGGATGACACCTGCATTAGCATCCTCACCTCGGCATGCAAGCCACAACCTTCGATGCATCTGTCGGATAAGTGATTCATGGGGAATAGCAATGTTTCCTTCTATGACCATGCCCGCCCGGGGATCTGGCGCAGAGTCGCGCTAGAGGGAGAAGATCACAACCATGCCAAGATGGCGAAGGCGCAGGACAGGATAAAACGAAAAAGAAAAAGGAGTCGCCACCTAGTCTTTTATGGGAAAGACAAGGAAAACCACAAAGGATTGAATGCATGAGATGCAAATGTGAAGGTCAAGTGTCTGCTAACCAAAGGATGGGTAAGGATTCCTATTAAACACGGGGAAGGTGTTAGGCACCCCTGTAAGTCCGAGAAACTCAGTCTTTCTAGTTTAATTCGCTTGCTAAAGGTTGGATGAATGCTTGCTATGCCTAGATCATGCTCTAAACATGCTAATATGAACACCAAGACAAGACTGGATGGATGTGCAGGATGGTATGTGTAGACACCCCGATTTTGAGGTGACCCATGGATGAGCTTTCCAGTTGTTGCTTTGGATGTGGCTAACCCTTGAACCAATTCTAAGCCCATAGCAAGCCCGCAGCCCACTTAGGAATCCAGATAGGTAGGTGTAACCATGCCGGCGAGGAGATTCTGCAAAAGAATGCGAAATCGGTCGGCAAAATCACGTCGAAAAAACAAAACAAATGCAAAAATAAAGGAGTCGCCACCTAGTCTATTATGGAAGACGAGGAAAACCATAAACATGAAAAAATCATGCAAAACAATAAGGGCGGGTCTGCGAAAACCAAAAAAGCGGGTAAGGATCCCTGTTACGCACGAGGAAGGTGTTAGGCACCCTCGCACGCCCGATAAAATCGGTCTTCTATGATTTCTCCAATGAAATGTTGGCTTTTCAGCCTCTTGCTATACGCC
>JAMKQA010005311.1:0-11008 GCA_024699735.1 Posidonia australis
GCTGGATTAAGTGTTTTATTTGCTTTTCAGTGAATTTTAATGGGTTTTAGTGTTTTATTGGGTCATGTGGGCTAGTGTGGGTCTGATTGGGACCTACGTGGACTAGGGTTTTGGTGGTCGTGACCAGAGCATTAACCGGAAGAGCTTGCTGCCAAATGAGCTCAAAATTGGGGTGTCTACAGATGCCCCTCCTTGAGCGAGGTCGAGGGACGGATGGAACCGAGACCGATGCTCAGGGTTGACAAGACACCCCACTTGAATCTGCAGGAGAGGGGTGTTTGCTGTGGGGTTGTGAGGCACTTATTCGACGGATGCGCCGAAAAGTCATGACTCGAGGCCTATGCAAAATGCAAATGCAAAGGATCGATCGGAAAGCCGATGCAACGCATAAAATAAAAAAATGGATATGCAATGCTGATGCTGGTGCTAAAGAAAAAACGGAAAAAACAACGAAAGAGACGGGATATGGCAAGTCAATCAAGACTTGTCAACAAGGACGCCTGACAATGTGACGGGTGTCAACCGAGTAGTTGGCGGTACCAGCCCAAAGAGAAAAAAAAAGGGGGGCATGACAATCGCATCAATTGTCAACCAAAACAACGCCCAGTCTGCACTGACCGAGGGCAAGCAAAAGAGATTTTGCACCCACGAAAACTCAGAAGCAAGAAAGGCAAAAGGACCTCGACCAAATTGTCAAGAGGTCGACAAGAGGATGTCGCGCCCACGAAATCCAAGGAAAGCAAGGGAAGAACTCGACCAAATGGTCGAGAAGCCAACAAGAGGATTTCGCGCCCGCGAAATCCAAGGAAGGCAAGGGAAGACCTCAACCAAATGGACAAGAGGTCAACAAGAGGATATCGCGACCGCGAAATCCAAGGAAGGCAAGGGAACACCTCGACTAAATGGTCAAGAGGTCAACAAGAGGATTTCGCGGGCTGGCAAGGGAAGACCTCGACCAAATGGTCAGGAGGTCAACAAGATGATTTCGCGCCCGCGAAATCCAAGGAAGGCAAGGGAAAACCTCGACCAAAAGGTCAAGAGGTCAAAAAGAGGATTTCACGCCCACGAAATCAAAGGAAGGCAAGGGAAGACCTCGACCAAATGGTTAAGAGGACAACAAGAAGGGAAGACCTCGACCAAATGGTCAAGAGGTCAACAAGAGGATTTCGCACCCCCGAAATCCAATGAAGGCAAGGGAAAACCTCAACCAAATGTTCAAGAGGCCAAAAAGAGGATTTCGCGCCCGCGAAATCCAAGAAAGACAAGGGAAGACCTTGACCAAATGGCCAAGAGGTAAACAAGTGGAATTCGCGCCCGCGAAATCCAAGGAAGGCAAGGGAAGACCTCGACCAAATGGTCAAGAGGTCAACAAGAGGATTTCGCACCCGTAAAATCCAAGGAAGGCAAGGGAAGACCGCGACCAACTGGTCAAGAGGTCAACAAGAGGATTTCGCACCCGCGAAATCCAAGGAAGGCAAGAGAAGACCTCGACCAAATGGTCAAGAGGTCAATAAAAGGGAAGACTTCTACCAAATGGTCAAGAGGTCAACACGAGGGAAGACCTTGACCAAATGTTGAAGTGGTCAACAAGAGAATTTCACGCCCGCGAAATCCAAGGAAGGCAAGGGAATACCTCGACCAAATGGTCAAGAGGTCAACAAGAGGATTTCGCGCCTGCGAAATCTAAGGAAGGCAAGGGAAGACCTCGACCAAATGGTCAAGAGGTCAGCAAGAGGATATCGTGCCCGCGAAATCCAAGGAAGGCAAGGGAAGACCTCGACCAAATGGTCAAGAGGACAACAGGAGGATTTCGCGCCCGCGAAATCCATGGAAGGCAAGGGAAGACCTCAACCAAATGGTCAAGAGGTCAACAAGAGGATTTTGCGCCCGCGAAATCCAATGAAGGCAAGGGAAGACCTCGACCAAATGGTCAAGAGGTCAACAAGAGGATTTCGCGCTCGCGAAATCCAAGGAAGGCAAGGGAAGACGACGACCAAATGGTCAAGAGGATAACAAGAGGATTTCACGTCCGCGAAATCCAAGGAAGGTAAGGGAAGACTACGACCAACTGGTGAAGAGGTCAACAAGATGATTTCGCGCCTGTGAAATCCATGGAAGGCAAGGGAAGACCTCGATCAAATGGTCAAGAGGTCAACAAGTGGATTTCGCAGAAACCAAGGGAAGACCATGGCGAAATGGTGAAGAGGTCAACAAGTTGATTTCGCGCCCGTGAAATCCAAGGAAGGCAAGGGAAGACCATGACCAAATGGTCAAGAGGTCAATAAGAGGATTTCGCGCCCGCGAGATCCAAGGAAGGCAAGGGAAGACCTCGACCAAATGGTCAAGAGGTCAACAAGAGGACTTCGTGCCCGCGAAATCAAGGGATGGCCAGGGAAGACCTCGAACAAATGGTCTAGAGGCCTACCAGTGGATTTCGCGCCCGGGAAATCCAAGGAAGGCAAGGGAAGACCTCGACCAAATGTTCAAGAGGTCAACAAAAGGATTTCACACCCGCGAAATCCAAGGAGGGCAAGAGAAGACCTCGACCAAATGGTAAAGAGGTCAACTAGTGGATTTCGCGCCTGCGAAATCCAAGGACGGTAAGAGAAGACCTTGACCAATTGGCCAAGAGGTCAACAAGTGGATTTCGCGCCTGCGAAATCCAAGGAAGGCAAGGGATAACCTCGACCAAATGGTCAAAAGGTCAACAAGAGGATTTTGCGCCCGCGAAATCCTGGGATGGCACGGGGAGTCCTTGCCCAACTGGTGAAGAGGTCAACAAGAGGATTTCACGGCAGCGAAATCCTGGCAAGGCAAGACCTCGACCAAATGGTCACGAGGTCATCAAGAGGATTTTGCGCACGTGAAATCCAGGGAAGGCAACGGAAGACCTCGTCCAAATGGTCAAGAGGTCAACATGAGGATTTGGCGCCCGTAAAATCCAAGAAAAGCAAGGGAAGACCTCTACCAAATGGTCAAGAGGTCGACAAGAGGATTCCGCGCCCACGAAATCCAAGGAAGGCAAGGGAAAACCACGACCAACTGGTCAAGAGGTCAAAAAGATGATTTCACGGGCACAAAATCCAAGGAAGGCTAGGGAAGACCTCGACCAAATGGTCAAGAGTTCAACAAGAGGATTCCGTGCCTGCGAAATCCAAGGGAGGCAAGTAAAGACCTCGACCAAATGGTCAAGAGGTCAAAAAGAGGATTTCCACCCACGAATACCAAGGAAGGCAAAGGAAGACCTCGACCAAATGGTCAAGAGGTCAACAAGAGGATTTCGCGCCTCCGAAATCCAAGGAAGCCAAGGGAAGACCTCGACCAAATGGTCAAGAGGTCAACATGAGGATTTCGCGCCCGCGAAATCCAAAGAAGGCAAGGGAAGACCTCGACCAAATGGTCAAGAGGTCAACAAGAGGTTTTCGTGCCCACGAAATCCATGGAAGGCATGGGAAGACCTCGACTAAATGGTTAAGAGGACAACAAGAGGAAAGACCTCGACCAAATGGTCAAGAGGTCAACAAGAGAGAAGTCCTCGACACATGGTTATGTCGTCATCAAGAGAATTTCTCGCCTGCAAAATCCAAGGGAGCCAAGGGAAGACATCGACCAAATGGTGAAGTGTTCAACAAGAGGATTTCGCGCCCGCAAAAACGAAGGAAGGCAAGGGAAGACCTCGACCAAATGGTCAAGAGGTCAACAAGAAGATTTCGCGCCCGCGAAATCAAAGGAAGGCAAGGGAAGACCTCGACCAAATGGTCAAGATCTCAACAAGGGGATTTCCACCCGCGAAATCCAAGGAAGGCAAGGGAAGGCCTCGACCAAATGGTCAAGAGGTCAACAAGAGGATTTCGCGCCCGCGAAATCCTTGGAAGGCAAGGGAAGACCTCGACCAAATGGTCAAGAGTACAACAAGAGGGAAGACCCCGACCAAAAGGTCAAGAGGTCAACAAGAGGGAAGACCTCAACCAAATGGTTAAGAGGTCATCAAGAGAATTTCGCGCCTGCGAAATCCAAGGGAGCCAAGGGAAGACATCGACCAAATGGTCAAGTGTTCGACAAGAGGATTTCGCGCCCGCGAAAACGATGGAAGGCACGGGAAGTCCCCGACCAAATGGTCAAGAGGTCAACAAGAGGATTTAGTGCCCGCAAAATCCAAGGAAGGCATGGGAAGACCTCGACCAAATGGTCAAGAGGTCAACAAGAGGATTTCGCGCCTGCGAAATCCAAGGAAGGCAAGGAAAGACCTCGACCAAATGGTCAAGAGGTCAACAAGAGGATTTGGTGCCCGCGAAATCCATGGAAGGCAAGGGAAGACCTCGACCAAATGGTCAAGAGGTCAACAAGAGGTTTTCGCGCCAGCGAAATCCATGGAAGGCAAGGGAAGACCTCGATTAATTGGTCAAGAGGACAACAAGTGGGAAGACCTCGACCAAATGGTCAAGAGGTCTACAAGAGGACTTCATGCCCGCAAAATCCATGGATGGCCAGGGAAGACCTCGAACAAATGGTCAAGAGGCCTACCAGTGGATTTCGCGCCCGCGAAATCCAAGGAAGGCAAGGGTAGACCTCGACCAAATGTTCAAGAGGTCAACAAAAGGATTTCACGCCCGCAAAATCCAAGGAGGGCAAGAGAAGACCTCGACCAAATGATCAAGAGGTCAACTAGTGGATTTCGCGCCTGTGAAATCCATGGAGGGCAAGAGAAGACCTCGACCAATTGGCCAAGAGGTCAACAAGTGGATTTCGCGCCTGCGAAATCCAAGGAAGGCAAGGGAAGACCTCGACCAAATGGTCAAGAGGTCAACAAGAGGATTTCGCGCCCGTGAAATCCTGGGATGGCACGGGGAGTCCTCGACCAACTGGTCAAGAGGTCAACAAGAGGATTTCACCCCAGCGAAATCCTGGCAAGGCAAGACCTCGACCAAATGGTCTAGAGGTCAACAAAAGGATTTCACGCACGTGAAATCCAGGGAAGGCAACGGAAGACCTCAACCAAATGTTCAAGAGGTCAACATGAGGATTTCGCGCCCGCAAAATCCAAGAAAAGCAAGGTAAGACCTCTACCAAATGGTCAAGAGGTCAACAAGAGCATTTCGCGCCCGCGAAATCCAAGGAAGGCAAGGGAAAACCACGACCAAATGGTTAAGAGGTCAAAAAGATGATTTCGCGGGCACAAAATCCAAGGAAGGCTAGGGAAGACCTCGACCAAGTGGTCAAGAGGTCAACAAGAGGTTTTCACGCCAGCGAAATCCAAGGAAGCAAGGGAAGACCTCGACCAAATGGTCAAGAGGACAACAGGAGGGAAGACCCCGACCAAATGGTCAAGAGGTCAACATGAGGGAAGACCTCGACCAAATGGTTTAGAGGTCAACAAGTGAATTTCGCGCCTACGAAATCTAAGGGAGGCAAGGGAAGACATCGACCAAATGGTCAAGAGGTCTACAAGAAGATTTCGCACTCGCGAAATCCAAGGAAGGCAAGGGAAGACGTCGACCAAATGGTCAAGAGGTCCACAAGAGGATTTCGCGCCCACGAAATCCAAGGAAGGCAAGGGAAGACCTCGACGAATTGGTCAAGAGGTCAAAAAGAGGATTTCCGCCTTCGAAATCCAAGGGAGGCAAGGGAAGACCTCGACCAAATGGTGAAGATGTCAACAAGAGGATTTCGCGCCCGCGAAATCGAAGGAAGGTAAGGGAAGACCTCGACCAAATGGTCAAGAGTTCAACAGGAGGATTTCGCGCCCGTGAAATCCAAGGAAGGCAAGGGAAGACATCAACCAAATGGTCAAGAGGTCAACAAGAGGATTTCGCGCCCGCGAAATCCATGGAAGGCAAGGGAAGACCTCGACCAAATGGTCAAGAGGACAACAAGAGGGAAGACCTCGACCAAATGGTCAAGAGGTCAACAAGAGGGAAGACGTCGACCAAATGGTTAAGAGGTCAACAAGAGAATTTGGCGCCCGCGAAATCCACGAGAGGCAAGGGAAGACATCGACCAAATGGTCAAGAGGTCAACAAGAGAATTTCGCGCCCGTGAAATCGAAGGAAGGCATGGTAAGACCTCGACCAATTGGTTAAGAGGTCAAAGAGAGGATTTCGTGCCCGCGAAATCCTAGAATGCCAGGGAAGACCTCGACCAAATGGTCAAGAGGTCAACAAGAGGATTTCACGCCCACGAAATCCAAAGAAGGCAAGGGAAGACGTCGACCAAATGGTCAAGAGGTCAACAAGAGAATTTCACGTCTGCGAAATCCAAGGAAGGCAAGGGATGACTTCGACCAACTGGTCAAGAGGCCAACAAGATGATTTCGTGCTTGCGAAATCAATGGATGGCAAGGGAAGACCTCGATCAAATGGTCAGGAGGTCAACAACATGGGAAGACCTCGACCAAATGGTCAAGAGGTCAACAAGTGGATTTCACGCACGTGAAATCCAGGCAAGGCAACGGAAGACCTCGACCAAATGGTCAAGAGGTCAACATGAGGATTTCGCGCCAGCGAAATCCAAGGTAAGCAAGGGAAGACCTCTACCAAATGGTCATGAAGTCAACATGAGGATTTCGCGCCCACGAAATCCAAGGAAGGCAAGGGAAAACCACGACCAAATGGTCAAGAGGTCAAAAAGAGGATTTCACGGGCACAAAATCCAAGGAAGGTTAGGGAAGACCTCGACCAAATGGACAAGTGGTCCACAAGAGGATTCCGCACCCGACTAATCCAAGGGAGGCAAGTAAAGACCTCGACCAAATGGTCAAGAGGACAAAAAGAGGATTTCCACCTACGAATACCAAGGAAGGCAAAGGAAGACCTCGACCAAATGGTCAAGAGGGCAACTAGAGGATTTCGTGCCCACGAAACCCAAGGAAGGCAAGGGAAGACCTCGACCAAATGGTCAAGAGGTCAACAAGAGGTTTTTGCGCCAACGAAATCCATGGAAGGCAAGGGAAGACCTCGATTAATTGGTCAAGAGGACAACAAGTGGGAAGACCTCGACCAAATGGTCAAGTAGTCAACAAGAGGGAAGACCTCGACCAAATGGTTAAGAGGTCATCAAGAGAATTTCGCGCCTACGAAATCCAAGTGTGCCAAGGGAAGACATCGACCAAATGGTCAAGTGTTCAACAAGAGAATTTCGCGTTTGCGAAAACGAAGGAAGGCAAGGGAAGACCTCGACCAAATGGTTAAGAGGTCAACAAGAGGATTTGACGCCTACGAAATCCAAGGAAGGCAAGGGAAGACCTCGACCAAATGGTCAAGAGGGCGACAAGTGGATTTCGCACCCGTGAAATCCAAGGAAGGCAAGGGAAGACCTCGACCAAATGGTCAAGAGGTCAATAAGAGAATTTCGCGCCCACGAAATCCGAGGATGCAAGGGAAGACCTCGACCAAATGGTCAAGGGATAACAAGGGAGAAGACCACGACCAAATGGTCAAGAGGTCAACAAGAGGGAAGACCATGACCAAATGGTCAAGAGGTCTACCAGAGGATTTCGCGCTCGCGAAATCCTTGGAAGGCATGGGAAGACCTCGACCAAATGGTCAAGAGGTCCACAAGGGGATTTCGCGCCTGCGAAATCTAAGGAAGGCAAGGGAAGACCTCGACGAATTGGTCAAGAGGTCAAAAAGAGGAATTTCGCCCGCGAAATCCAAGGAAGGCAAGGGAAGACCTCGACCAAATGGTCAAGAGGTCAACTAGAGGATTTCGCGCCCGTGAAATCTAAGGAAGGCAAGGGAAGACCTCGACCAAATGGTCAAGAGGTCAACATGTGGATTTCGCGCCCATGAAATCCAAGGAAGGCAAGGGAAGACCACGACCAAATGGTCAAGAGGTCAAAAAGATGATTTCGCACCCGCGAGATCCAAGGAAGGCAAGGGAAGACCTCGACCAAATGGTCAAGAGGTCTACAAGAGGACTTCATGCCCGCAAAATCCATGGATGGCCAGGGAAGACGTCGAACAAATGGTCAAGAGGCCTACCAGTGGATTTCGCGCCCGCGAAATCCAAGGAAGGCAAGGGAAGACATCGACCAAATGTTCAAGAGGTCAACAAAAGGATTTCACGCCCGCAAAATCCAAGGAGGGCAAGAGAAGACCTCGACCAAATGATCAAGAGGTCAACTAGTGGATTTCGCGCCTGCGAAATCCATGGAAGGCAAGGGAAAACCACGACCAAATGGTCAAGAGGTCAAAAAGATGATTTCGCGGGCACAAAATCCAAGGAAGGCTAGGGAAGACCTCAACCAAATGTTCAAGAGGTCAACATGAGGATTTCGCGCCCGCAAAATCCAAGAAAAGCAAGGGAAGAACTCTACCAAATGGTCAAGAGGTCAACAAGAGGATTTCGTGCCCGTGAAATCCAAGGAAGGCAAGGGAAAACCACGACCAAATGGTCAAGATGTCAAAAAGATGATTTCGCGGGCACAAAATCCAAGGAAGGCTAGGGAAGACCTCGACCAAATGGTCAAGAGGTCAACAAGAGGATTCCGCGCCCGCGAAATCCATGGGAGGCAAGTAAAGACCTCGACCAATTGGTCAAGAGGTCAAAAGGAGGATTTCCACCCACGAATAACAAGGAAGGAAAAGGAAGACCTCGACCAAATGGTCAAGAGGTCAACTAGAGGATTTCGCGCCCGCGAAATCCAAGGAAGGCAAGGGAAGACCTCGACCAAATCGTCAAGAGGTCAACAAGAGTATTTCGCGCCCGCAACATCCAAGGATGGCAAGGGAAGACCTCGACCAAATGGTCAAGAGGTCAACAAGAGGATTTCGCGCCCGTGAAAACCAAGGAAGGCAAGGGAAGACCTCGACCAAATGGTCAAGAGGTCAACAAGTGGATTTCGCTCCCGTGAAGTCCAAGGAAGGCAAGGGAAGACCACGACCAAATGGTCAAGAGGTCAACAAGTGGATTTCGTGCCCGCGAGATCCAAGGAAGGCAAGGGAAGACCTCGACCAAATGGTCAAGAGGTCAACAAAAGGACTTCGCGCCCGTAAAATCCAGGGATGGCCAGGGAAGACCTCGAACAAATGGTCAAGAGGCCTACCAGTGGATTTCGCGCCCGCGATATCCAAGGAAGGCAAGGGAAGACCTCGACCAAATGTTCAAGAGGTCAACAAAAGGATTTCACGCCCGCGAAATCCAAGGAGGGCAAGAGAAGACCTCGACCAATTGGTCAAAAGGCCAACTAGTGGATTTCGCACTTGCGAAATCCAAGGAGGGCAAGAGAAGACCTCGACCAAATGGTCAAAAGGCCAACTAGTGGATTTCGCGCCTGCGAAATCCATGGAGGGCAAGAGAAGACCTCGACCAATTGGCCAAGAGGTCAACAAGTGGATTTCGCGCCTGCGAAATCCAAGGAAGGCAAGGGAAGACCTCGACCAAATGGTCAAGATGTCAACAAGAGGATTTCGCGCCCGTGAAATCCTTGGATGGCACGGGGAGTCCTCGACCAACTGGTCAAGAGGTCAAAAGAGGATTTCACGCCAGCGAAATCCTGGCAAGGCAAGACCTCGACCTAATGGTCAAGAGGTCAACAAAAGGATTTCGCGCACGTGAAATCCAGGGAAGGCAACGGAAGAACTCAACCAAATGTTCAAGAGGTCAACATGAGGATTTCTCGCCCGCAAAATCCAAGAAAAGCAAGGGAAGACCTCTACCAAATGGTCAAGACAAGAGGATTTCGCACCCGCGAAATCCAAGGAAGGCAAGGGAAAACCACGACCAAATGGTCAAGAGGTCAAAAAGATGATTTCGCGGGCACAAAATCCAAGGAAGGCTAGGGAAGACCTCGACCAAATGGTAAAGAGGTCAACAAGAGGATTCCGCGCCCGCGAAATCATGGGAGGCAAGTAAAGACCTCGACCAATTGGTCAAGAGGTCAAAAAGAGGATTTTCACCCACGAATAACAAGGAAGGCAAAGGAAGACCTCGACCAAATGGTCAAGAGGTCAACTAGAGGATTTCGCGCCCGCGAAATCCATGGAACGCAAGGGAAGACCTCGACAAAATCGTCAAGAGGTCAACTAGAGGATTTCGCGCCCGCGACATCCAAGGATGGCAAGGGAAGACCTCGACCAAATGGTCAAGAGGTCAACAAGAGGATTTCGCGCCCGCGAAAACCAAGGAAGGCAAGGGAAGACCTCGACCAAATGGTCAAGAGGTCAACAAGTGGATTTCGCGCCCGTGAAGTCCAAGGAAGGCAAGGGAAGACCACGACCAAATGGTGAAGAGGTCAAAAAGAGGACTTCGCGCCTGCGAAATCCAGGGATGGCCAGGGAAGACCTCGAACAAATGGTCAAGAGGCCTACCAGTGGATTTCGCGCCCGCGAAATCCAAGGAAGGCAAGGGAAGACCTCGACCAAATGGTCAAGAGGTCAACAGGAGGACTTCGCGCCCGCGAAATCCAGGGATGGCCAGGGAAGACCTCGAACAAATGGTCAAGAGGCCTACCAGTGGATTTCGCGCTCGCGAAATCCAAGGAAGGCAAGGGAAGACTTCGACCAAATGTTCAAGAGGTCAACAAAAGGATTTCACGCCCGCGAAATCCAAGGAGGGCAAGAGAAGACCTCGACCAAATGGTCAAAAGGCCAACTAGTAGATTTCGCGCCTGCGAAATCCAAGGAGGGCAAGAGAGGACCTCGACCAAATGGTCAAAAGGCCAACTAGTGGATTTCGCGCCTGCGAAATCCATGGAGGGCAAGAGAAGACCTCGACCAATTGGCCAAGAGGTCAACAGGTGGATTTCGCGCCTGCGAAATTTAAGGAAGGCAAGCGAAGACCTCGACCTAATGGTCAAGAGGTCAACAAGAGGATTTCGCGCCCGTGTAATCATGGGATGGCACGGGGAGTCCTTGACCAACTGGTCAAGAGGTCAACACGAGGATTTCACGCCAGCGAAATCCTGGCGAGGCAAGACCTCGACCAAATGGTCAAGAGGTCAACAAGTGGATTTCGTGCACGTGAAATCCTGGGAAGGAACGGAAGACCTCGACCAATTGATCAAGAGGTC
>JAMKQA010005313.1:0-17864 GCA_024699735.1 Posidonia australis
ATGAAGGAAAAGGAGAAGAAAAATTAAATAATATTTGTAATTATTTTGATGTAATTTTCTATTTATGCGTGTACCTAGGAACTTGTATTAATCTCCCAAATATCCACATAGAGCCATAGGAAAATTGCCGTAGCCCTAAAACCAACCATTCATTGAAAAACATTCATTATAGGACTAAGGGCATTTTCTGCATATCGAATTTCCTCAGTATACCAAAATATATGCAGATTACAAAAATCAAAAAAGAAACCCAGAACAGCATACCGAAATTCGCCAGCATACCAAAATTCACCGGCATACCGAATCAGAGGTTTTCGCCATACCGAATTATTTTCGGTATACCGAAATGCTCGACCTCGACCGTTGCACATTTCGGTCGACCGTTTTGATTTCGACATACCGAATCAGTAGCCATTGCTGAACTTTAGAAAGACGTTAGACACATTCTTATACCCATGTTTTCCTATAAATAGGCCCTCATTCTACACCTATGAATGACTAATACTTTCTACTCACATAGAGCTTCAAGCTACTCAAATTTCCAAGCATTCCACTCCTATCTCATTAGAAAAACTCCCAAGGCAAGAGTGCTCCATTTTTATCCATCCACTTAGCCAAATTGAGTTTGGGAGATTGTAGAAAAAGAGTTGTAAAATCCAAGTGTAAAGGTTCTTCTCCGGATTGAGAGAAGGAAGTTGCGTTTTCTTGCGAAGCTTGGTGAGGATTCGTCAAGGGAGTACGGCACGATCTTGGCTCGGAACAAGATCAGGTTAGTAAAATTCTCGAGGGGTTCTCAAGGAGTGGACTAGGCCAGGGAGGCTGAACCACTATAAATCTACTTGTGCATATTCATTGTCTCTCATCCCATTTCTTTGTATACTTTAGCATAATATCAATTTCCTAAGTATATCCTAAATACTAGCTAATTACTTGAAATATTGCAAATTAATAAAAAAACTCTGAAATTGGATAATTACTTACTAAATCACTATTCACCCCTCCTCTAGTGAAGCCTAAAAGATCCCAACACAGGTGTCCCACTCGCACTGGCCACCACAGGGTACACCTCCTCACGGTGCTCAGGAGGGAGTGTCATACCTTCACACTTGATGACACCGGAGCCTCAGTGCTCACAGCGACAGTAGGAGTATCATACCTCCCTGTCATGCCACAAGACACCTCAACTCGCGGACCACAACCCTAGCCTTGAGACGACAGTCAAGGAGTCTTATACCTCCAAGACCCGACACCCTTCAGCCTCAGGTATCTCAGCCCCCGACCTCAATCAGGGAGTCGTGCCCGAACACCTGAGAATATCATCACATTCCCTGGTCTAGACGATACAGTCCCACACTGTCTCGACCCACACATAGAAAACCAGGAAAACATTTTCCAAAATAGGCCAACTATTTCCTTGAAATCCATTTCCAAAATCATTTTTCATATCTTTGAAAATTCTTCCAAAACTTCGGCAAAACGGCGCATCAGGTGTCCCAAGAGACCACCACTGACGGCCCATAGTCCCTCTCAATGGGACAAAACAAAGCAATCCAGAAAGCCCTCGGAAAACACATTTTTATAATCATATTTGGGCCCAGATTCGGCATACCTAAAAATAGGTCTAGCATGCCAAAAATCCCTGGTTCGGTAGTGGACCGAATCAAGTCAACAGCCAACACTCAAGTCAAATTCAGTATACCGAAAAATAGAAAATGGCCCAAACCTTACAGTCTGAAATTGCTCCAACTGGGAGCTCCGATCAGACCCCCTAAACAAGCATCAAAAATTCTTGCATAAAACATAAGATGTAGACCCTCAAGTCTACTCCAAATCCCAACAAACAAAACTAAAATCCATTCACCATGCATCAAGATATAAAATCACAAAGGCAGAAGGGTCGAAATGACCCAAAGCACATTAACCACCATAAATATCCATTAATGTCACCATAAATTCTCATAAATTCTAAAACATTAAATTTAGCCTAGATTATATGCATCCTAGGCATTTCTACCATTTTACATGATTTCTACACATAAAATTGGGGATACATACCTGAAAATGGGCTCCGACGATCTCTGACAATCTCTGGCGAAATCCGACGACCACGCACGCCCGCAGCCACTCCACAGCATCAGGGACGCTCCACCCAAGCTCCACACGCCACCACATCCCTTCGCTGCGCTCCCTCCCTCCCTCTCTCTCTCTCTCCATCGGTGTGCGAGAAGAAGAAACAGGGGATGCAGGTGGAAGGAGAAAAAGAGGGGAAAGAGGAAGGAGGAGTGGGGAGGAGAAGGGAAAGGAAGGTGGGGAGGGAAAGTGTGTGCGTCGAGGAGGAGGGGGAAAAGAAGAAGGAAGAAGGGGAGGACGACGATGAGCGGTAGAGGAGTGCGGTGCAGCTTATAAAGCCTGCACACGCAGTAGCTGGGAGCGTGCTCACCTACACGTCTCAGCCATTGGCACACCGCACGAACACACTGGCCACTTTGCTCAGCCACCAGCCACAACCAACGACC
Source organism: Posidonia australis (assembly GCA_024699735.1). Classification (NCBI taxonomy): domain Eukaryota; kingdom Viridiplantae; phylum Streptophyta; class Magnoliopsida; order Alismatales; family Posidoniaceae; genus Posidonia; species Posidonia australis. The sequence continues at coordinate 2,517 of JAMKQA010005313.1, forward strand.
CACGAGCGCGGGCCCCACGTGGACCCCACACGGACCGATACCCTGGCCCCACACGCACAGTGCCACAATGCACAGTGCCAACCATGCATATGGACACGTAAATAGAAGCCATCCACGAGGTCCAAGCCCAAGAACACAAAACCACACAACGGGCCTCGGAACAGTAACACCCATCTAGGAATAAAATTCATTAAAATGTAAATAATTACAAAATTAATTTTACCGGTGTTACAGCGAGTATTCTCCATAACTGCTCCTGATGTGGGTACGTCCATCAGGGAATGTGGTAGAGGGTAAGGAGTAGATGTATGTTATGAATTGTAACCTTTTCCTTTTATGCATTGCTGTATCTAGTACTCTCCCTATGTTGTTGTTGTTGTTGTATTGTGTTGTTGTTGATGGATATTATATGTGATATCTAGGTTCCTTTCTTGTGGCTGATCATATGGCTAGAGTCTTGTTTGACTCGGGGAGTTCTTTTTCTTTTATCTCTGAGTCGATTGCTACGGAGATTGGGGATAGGCCAGATAGATTGGCTTTCCATCTTGACGTGGTGACCCTACTAGGAGAGCACAACTTAGCATAGAAATACCTGTAGTCAATCAATGTGAAGTTGGGGGACCAAGATTTCAGAGCCAGTCTGATAATGATGGAGATGTAGGAAAATGACATCATCTTGGAGATGGATTGGTTGACACATCATTCAGCTATCATTGACTATGCTAAGAGGAGAGTCCTGGTTGAGTGCCCGGGTCAGGGATGGTGTGTGGTGTAAGGAACCAGACCGGGTGAACAGAAGAAGATGATTTCTGCAATCAGAGCCTACCGTCACCTGTTTAAAGGCTACGTGGGATATCTAGCAAGCGTGGCAGTGTCTTCTTCTCTAGGTTTGAGGATGCAGGAGATACCCGTGGTTCAGGAATATCTTGATGTTTTTCCAGAAGAGTTGCTTGGGATGTCGTCGCATTGGAAAGTTGAATTCCAGATTGACTTGGTGCTAGGATCTAGCTCCATTTCTACGGCCTCTTACTGGATGGCATTAGCAGAGTTGAGGGAGCTTAGGAATCAGCTTCAGGAATTACTGGACAGAGGATTTATTAGGCTGAGTGTGTCATCTTGGGGTGTACTAGTACTGTTCATAAAGAAGAAGGATGGTTCACTCCGTCTCTGTATTGATTATCGAATGTTGAATCAGATTACAGTCAAGAATAAATATCCTCTACCCAGGATTGTTGATTTGTTTAATCAGCTTCAAGGAGCTTCAGTCTTCTTGAAGATTGACTTGAGATCAGGATATTACCAACTGCAGATTCTGAAAACTGACGTGCATATGACAGTTTTTCGTCCCCGATATGGCCATTATGAGTTTTTGGTTATGCCATTTGGATTGACGAATGCACTAGCTGCTTTCATGGATTTGATGACAGGGTGTTCAAACCCTACCTGGACCAATTTGTTGTGGTATTTGTTGATGACGTGCTGGTATATTCCTCTGATGTGCAGACTCACCAAACACATTTGAGAATTGTGTTAGAGACTTTGAGACAACACCAACTATATGCGAAGTTCTCTAAGTGTGAGTTTTGGCTTTAAGAGGTCTCATTCCTTGGCCACATTATTTCAGGTGAGGGAATTAAAGTGGACTCAGCCAAGGTTGAGGCAGTTAGCAGTTGGGCCAGAGCCAAGTGGTGATAGAGATCATAAGCTTTTTGGGCTTGGCTGACTATTACAGAAGGTTCATATAGGATTTCTCCAAGATTGTAGCGCCTTTGACGAGATTGACACAAAAGGAAGTTTCTTTCATTTGGGACTGGCAATGCGAAGAGAGCTTCCATGAATTGAAGATTCGGTTGGTCACATCTCTAGTTTTGACTCTACCCTCGGGGAGTGGAGGCTTTGTAGTGTACTGTGATGCTTGTGGGATAGGATTAGGGTGTGTACTGATGTAGCATGGGAGAGTTGTGGCGTATGTCTCACGCCAGTTGAAGAACCATGAAAGGAATTATCCTACTCATGATTTGGAGATGGCTGCAGTAGTGTTTGCACTGAAGATTTGGAGACATTACTTGTATGGTGAGCAGTTTGTGGTATTCACAAATCATCGGAGCTTAAAGTATATCTTCACTCAAAAGAATTTGAATATGAGACAGAGGAGACGGATAGAATACCTTAAGGACTATGACTTTAGCCTATCATATCACCCTGGGAAGGTTAATGTGGTCGCTAATGCCCTGAGTAGGCGCACTCACTTGATGGCCAGTCTAATGATTAAGAAATGGCGTATGCTAGAGGACTTGGTTGGGTGCAGACTGTTGAGACAGTCTCAAGGACCTACTGGAGCTTGGGTAGCAAATATGTCTGTTCGCCCAATATTATTGGAGACTATTGTGGCTACTCAGCAACTAGACTACTTCGTGCGGGAGGCTTGGGCTACGCTGGAGGTAGGAGAGGCGCCCTGTTTCTCTGTCGATGCAGATGGAGGACTTAGATATGATCTGCGCTTGTATGTGCCTCGTGTGGATGAAATGAAACAGAGACTACTCGATGAAGCCCATCGATCTAAGTATACAATCCATCCAGGGAGCACCAAGATGTACAAAGATTTGAAGAGAAAATTGTGGTAGCCTGAAATGAAGAGAGAGATTGTTGAGCATGTGATGAAGTGTGCAATCTGCCAAATGGTCAAGATTGAACACCAGAAGCCCGGGGGAATGCTGCAACCCCTAGATATTCTGGTTTGGTAATGGGAGCATGTATTAATGGACTTTGTAACAGGACTGCCCAAGCTCAGGAGGAAGAATGACACCATTAGGGTGGTCATGGATCGTCTCACAAAGTCAGCACATTTCTTACCTGTAAGGGTGAATCTCTCATTAGCTTAGTTGGCAGAGTTGTATGTGGCTAAGATAGTCTAACTACATGGGGTATCGGTGTCCATTGTGTCTGATAGGGACACGAGGTTTACATCTAGATTCTGGGGAGCATTGCAAGATTCTTTTGGCACCATTCTGTATTTTAGCACAGCCTTCCATCCTCAGACAAACAGACAGACTAAGAGGACTATCCAGACCTTAGACAACATGTTGAGGGCCTGCACATTAGATTTTAGAGGGAGCTGGGAAGATCATCTTCTGTTGATTGAATTCGCCTATAACAACAGCTATCACTCCAACATAGGTATGGCACCGTACGAGGCATTGTATGACAGACCTTGTAGAACACCCACCTGTTGGGATGAGGTAGGCGAGGGTTAGCTCATGGGGCCAGAGATTGTGTAGCAGTATGCAGAGAAAGTGGACCTGATCAGGAAGAGACTAGCTGCTGCATAAAGCAAATAGAAGAGTTATGCTGATCGGACACACAAACCGTTGGAGTTTGAGGTTGGAGACTTCGTCTTCCTAAAAGTGTCACCAACGAAAGGCATATTCAGGTATAGGAAGTGTGGAAAGCTGAGTCCTCGCTACATTGGACCTTACAAGATAACTAGAAGGGTCGGGGAAGTTGCCTATCAGTTGGTCTTGCCTCTAGAGTTCTCAGGCGTGCATAGTGTGTTTCACATCTCGATGTTGAGGAAGTGTTTGGTCGCTGTATCCCACGTGATTTTAGTCTAGCCAGGTTAGCAGTAGGAAGATTTATCTATGGTGGAAGACGCTGTACAGATCGTTGATAAGAAGGAATAGGTCCTCAAGAACAAGGTAATACCCCTTGTACTAGTTCAATGGTAACACCATGGCATTGAAAATGGTACTTGGGAGTGGAGGTGGACATGTGGTCTCAGTACCCCTATTTGTTTGATTAGTGAATTTCGGGGACGAAATTATTTTGAGGGGGTATGATGTAACATTTGTGCCTAATTTTCCATTTAATATAAAACCATGGAATTTATTGTATTATTTGAATATGGTTTATTAATGGATAATCAAGATTGTGTTTGTTGTTGTGGTCTCTCCCAGTGTATTTGTGCTCTTGGTTTTCCTTGATTGTGTGACTTCTCCTGGCTTCCTTGTGGGTTTGTATGTGCACCTTGGGACCCGTGTTTAGGGGTGAGACCCACTTGGTCTAGGCTTGGACTTGGTCAAAGGAGTCCAACCATGCCTTATGCACAAGACCTCCTTCTCCACGCACGTGACCCCTCTCCTTCATACTCGTGAGCCCTAGCAGGAGGGTTGCTCGTCCCTTTCCTTCTGTGGCAGGGAGGCAGATTGTGATGGCTGGCAGGATTCCGGAATGTGGCAGGCAAGGCGGTGGAGATAAGAGGAGGTGGTGGTGCCGAGCATCGGAGGCACAAGCTGCGAGTGAGAGGGAGAAGACTAGAGGTGAGCCAAGAGTGGAGGAGAGCCTTGTGTCGGGGGAGGTTGTGCGAGCTAGAGAGGCCTGTGTCGAGCGTCACCGGAGCACGTTGGGCGCATGGAGCTCACCAGAAAAGGTACGCGTTTCCCCTCCCTCTTCCGTTCCTCAGTTAAGCTTGTTAGAGTAGAGTGATAGATCATGGATAAATGATGCAAAAATCATGTTTAAATAGGGGAAATGATGGGAATGGAATGAACAACATGTTTTTGATGAGATCATGCTATTTCATATTGATTTCGTGGGGTTTTGCTAGTGGTTTTGGATACATGCTACAGTAACCTCATATGAGCTTCATGTCTATGTGATTTTCTATAGAACAACATGCGTAATGGTTTTGTGTTTGGATTAAGTGGTTTTGTGTTTGGATTAAGGGGTTTTGAAGTAGACTTGGAGGTCTACATTCCATGTTTTACATGTGATTCATGTGGTAGACTAGATGGGTCGGTCCCTCACTCCCATTTTGGGGAGAAGAGATGGCACCAGTTAGGGAGGTTTTCTGCAATCGCAGAAAATGATATGCTGAACTAGGTTCGATATGCTGAAATGCCCCCAGTTGGGTCCCCTAAGCCATTGATTCAGATGAATGAAGGTTTTTCGATCGACCGAATCAAAGGATTTTGGACGACCGGTCGAGTTCGACCGACCGTTCTAGCAGGGAACTGATATAACTAATAGAGATTCGGAGTACCGAAATATTTCAGTCGACCAAATCAAGGATTTTCAGTCGACCAGAACCCAATTCAGTATGCCGAATCATTAACAAGTGCTGCATTAAGGAATGCTCTGTGAAATGTTCATGAAATAAGATAAATGCATGCAAAAATGTGTGAAATGTCTAGAAGTGAATGATGAGATGTTTCATGTAAACATATTGTTTTAATAATATTTTCCATATATTGTTAAACAAGGAAATGAATGTAGACCTGTGAGAGGGGTGAAAACATGATACGATGAACCCTAACTTAAATGAGAATGTGATTGATTGGTTTTGAGAACCATAGATAAGAAATGTGGACATCGATGTGTGAGATTGAAAAAGTGTTTTATGAATGAAAATTGGTTTTGCCAAATGATTTGAAATAAAAGTTTGCATGTGTTTTCAAAGAGATTTCTAAGATTTGTAGGAACCACAATTAGACCGAGGCTTGTCGACAAGGGCAGTGAGACCTCTAGAGATGTTGAGGACGTGTCCTTGGTTGTGGTTGCCGAGTTGTAGTCTGAGGTAGGAGCCTCGAGGCTATGGTGGTACTGTAGGACCCGGGGCACGATAGACTTGGAATAGCCTCAGTACCAGTGTTGGTCGGTTCTAGGGTTAGAGTCCCCAAGTACTCGGGCACCAGGGCATCGTGAGGACGCAATCTGTGCTTGTATCAGTGAGGGTACGCTTTTGAGGCTATGGCTGGAGCAGTTGAAATCTTGTGCGGGGGTGGTTCACCGTGGCACTACAATGTGGTCAGGGATGGAGCCTCGACAACTGCTTATGGCCAAGTCGATCACCTGTGGCCAGGGTGATACGACAAGTTTTGAGATATGGATTGAGATTTGTGTTGGACTAGTTCCTAGCCCTGGTTAGTTGTGATTTGTATTAGTGGATTGAATGGTGCTTTGGGCTAGGAATCTAGATGGAAATGGTTTTTCCTGATTTATGCAGAAAGATTTGTTAATAAGCATGAGGTTTTAAAAAGAAAGAAAAAGAAAAGAAAAGTTTTGAAATGGCATTTTCTACCGATTCTACCGAATCACGTGTGTTGGCTTTTCAATGATTGTGATTTTCTTGAGGTTTTTCCCACAATATGGAGTTTTTGTCGGTTTTGTTGTTGTTCTTGGGGCACGTACTGGATGGCATTCTTGTCACTCATGCGTGGTTTTCTTTTCCCTTGTCTGAGGTGTTTACGAGGAGGTACAGTCTTGTCTGGTGCATCACTTTAGAGCCACTTTCGCCGCACATAGGTCTGGGTGTTTGACTTTATTTATTTAATTTTGTTAATTTAGATTTAATTAGTTGCTTTGGGTAGTTTTTGTACTGTTGTGTAGCATGGAAGCGTTACAAGTTATTATCTACTAAAGTGCTTGTTCTAAAAGTTGTCGTGGCAGAAGAGTTTTGGAGATAAGCAACATATTATGCTTATAATGGAATTTGCACAAGTAGGGTGATTTCTTTGGTATGCTTGGATTAGAAATGTACCCTTGGTGAAAAATGTATTTAAGTGATTTCGTGTAGATTATGAATCAACATGTAGAAGAGTGTGATGGTTCTCATGCAAGGATATATTTCAAAACAAGTTCAATTCCCTCAAGAGTAACTTAGCATCCTAATTATTTCCAAAAGTTGTTGCTATTATTTTAGATCTCACCTAATCATTCCCTCAAAATAAGTTTCCTCTCACGTACTTCTCAGGCATGGAGGAATTCGGGATACTCATTCTTCATGAATCGTCGTACGTTGGCTTTGAAGTCCGTGAGTGGCCTGCAAAATAGGAGCTCGTCCTCATGAAGCAGGCCACAAGTCTTGCCCCAGTAGAAGGCGTCCATGAAGGCTCATGGGTATCGAAGGAGGCCTAAGGCCCCTAAACTGAAGGCATTCATTCTTTTTTGGACTACTGAGAAGCTTGAACTTTTCATGTAGGACATGGAGGCATGTAGTGATGTCATGCAAGCCTCAAATGACGAGTGGTTCATCATCAAAACCATGACTACGATTCATGGTTGGGCTCATGTAGAACTTTGAGGCCTAGGTGTGAAGGACTTGCAAGTCCCAATGATAGTGGTTGGTTCGTTGGTTTATTTTAGGTAATCCTATGTTATTGAGCAGGAAGCAAACTTGAATGGAAAAGAGAAGAACAAAGGAGAGTGATTTTTAACATATCTATTATTTTTATTCGGCTAATGTTTTTGTATGAGTGCATAAAAGGATATTGATTGGACACAATCTCAACATGAAAAATGACTTACTCTTCATCTAACTTCGTTATTATTACCATTGTCATCGTTATCACCACTATCACCATTGTTGCTTCCACCATTGTTGCCTTCACCAAACACTATCTCACCATTTTCATCATCACCACCAACTACCATCATTGTCGTCGTCAACACCTTAACTATCACCATTTTTGTCTCTACCACAATCACCATTTCACCACCATCTTTAGCACCTTCACCATCACTGATGTCGTTGTTGTAGTCACCAATAACACCACCATCTCCACTACCACTGCCTTCACCATCGTTATAGTTTGTCACCACCATCTCCACCCTACCTTCACCAATGTTGACCATCTCACCAACTTTACTATCGCTATTGTTGCCACTACCATCACCTTCACCATAGTTTTCACTACCACCACCATAATATTACCTTCACCTCCATCACCTTTATCTCTACTTCCATTGGCGATAGTAGTGTACACAAGAGGGAAAGGCAAAGGAGATAGGTGAAGAGAATTGACAATTGAGATGTTGTTTATTAGGGATTTTTCAATCAAGAAGGTGGATATTTTGATAATTTTTGTACAAATTAACGACTATCAAAGACACATCTTCTACCATCGTTGGATTAAAGCCCAATTCAAGAACACTCAAGCAAAGATTTTGGTTAACCGAGTGTATTGAGACAACACTAGAACTATGTTTGATTTATATTCTGACACCTACATTTTGATAGGAATCATTCCATAACAAAATTCTAAATCAAACAAGAAAATAGAATTAACTTAAGTGTAGATGCTGATACAACTCCTAGTATACAAATTTAATAGAAGTTAAAAACTAAGGTAAGTAAACTTCTGACCAAAAAAATTAGAACATAAGCTAGAATCTAAACCATATACAAACAAAATAATTGAGGGATATTGAGAGCATTATTAAATTTGTTACGGATACTGTAGCAAAAAAGCCAAAAAAAAAGAAAAAAAAAAGAATGCAACCGGGAATGCTAAAAGGATAAGGCAACGACAGCCATGAAAACAAAGAAGCAACACACGGAAGGTTAGGAGAGAAGAAAGCTCATGTTCTCTCTTTCTCCTCCTCCGACCAGAAACCCTTAGTCCACAATGTTTTCCCCTGCTCTCAACCTCAAATGCCATTTCCCCTCCACAAGACACGCCCTCAATTTCCATCCCCACCCAATCCGGAACTCTTCATCACCACCAACTTACCCAACAAATCCACCACCAACACAAAAACCGTCAGTGTCTCAAGCAACAATAGGAACAGGGGCATGCCTCAGCCACAGCACACCGATACCCCAAACCCCATCAAAAGAGGAGATCCTGAAGTGCTCGCCAGATGGGTCCCCAACCTCAAGGGTGTTGGTCTTGGGTGCAGCAGCTTCACTAGGATTGGCCCTTCTACTATTGGGTGTTGATCGGAGGGATGCACTTGCTCTGGGTCCTGATGGGCCTCTGGTGGAGGAGTTCTGGGACAATATGAGAAGGTATGGCCTGTACGTTCTCACAGTCAGCACGGGTGTGGTCTCTGCCATCGTTGAACCCATTGTGGAGCTCCTGAAGAATCCCATCACTGCAATACTCATCATCACAATTGTGGTGGGTAGTGGTTACCTGCTCTCCCAAGTTCTCAGCTTGATGGTTGGCACAACAGAGTTTGCCTATGATTACGCCAATTAACTGGAGTTGGTGGATATCAGTTAACCTGCTCTCTCTTTTTACCTGCTCTCCCAAGTTCTCAGTTTGCCTATCGCTATTTTCTCCCTTTTTATGTGCGATGAATGGTTTGGAATAACATGAGTTTTATACTAGACTTGGTGCTTTCTTTTCGGTTAACTCATCGAGTTATCTACACGTATTTGATCTTGTTCCATCAAATTTAGTTAAGAACCATCTAGCTCCAACCATGCGGACTTGCCTGTTTGTCCGTTTCACAAACTAACCTTTAAGTACTGGTGAATCCTAAATTCGTGATCCTTGTATTCCCCTTTTTTGCTTTTGTTTAACGTTTGACTGGGCTTGTAGTCAGCAATCTTCTGCTCTAGCCTTGCAATGTAAACTCTTTACGAATTTCTTCAAACAAAAATTAAAAAAAGAAAAAATTGCAACAACCAGCGACAAGCACCTGAGCAGATGACTTCATGGTTTAGGCGACAGTTTTGTCATATTTCGTTAATTATCATACAGCTTAGGATATGAGAGGACTTTTCCCAAGTGCTGAAACATTTATTCTCAAGTTAGAAGTCCGAACATGGAGCAAAGATTACGGCAACTGAAGAATAATTTCGAAATGACATGATTCTCTGGACATCAATTCTGCCCTGTATATAAGTGTAATGACTAGGATTTTTAGGTAGCATTTAAGGTTAAAAATTTAATATGAAAATTTAAGATATTAGATGTTAATTTATTTGCATCTTATGTTAGACGTTGTAATCCCTACCTGAGATACTTTACTTCTGGAAGCTTAGGTTATTAGATGCATATGTTTATGTGTTTTATGTAAGACGTAGAAAATATTATGTTTAAAGTCTCGAGCTATTTCCAAAAAATGTTGTCTATGCTTGTTGCCTGTATATACAAGATCATTTTGTATTCTTCGATGTTTTGTGGTCCTTTCATCCTCAACATCTGGGGGAGAGTGCTTCCAAGAGGGAAACCAACACAAAGAAGAGGAGATTTTAGTTTGTGAGCTTCTTAAGGTGGGTGGCCATGATGCATGCATGTGGTCAGTGTTTAGGATCTTCTACAAGCGTCGTGGACGTAGATTTCTAGTGGAGGTGGATTGTCGTGATTAGAGGTGAGGTGAGCTTCACAAGTTGTGTTCTTTGTTGTGCTTGTTGTCATCATGCACTAGAGGTAAGGGTTCTTGCTCAAGGCCGAACATCACTCTTCCCTTCTTTTATCATGCATGCACTCATCGTTCAAACCTCTGGTGTTGCATGAGTAGTTGAGGATCGTGGGAGCCTAGAGGAAGCTTGGGGAGGAGTTTGTAAAGGAAATTCATTGGAACTTTGGGCCATGGATGGTGGCTTGTGTTGGCAAAATTTGCTTCATCTCGATGTTGATAATAAAACATATTTGTATGCTAACCCTTCTTAATAGGTCAAGGAAGAGTTTCTATGGACCTTAAAAAACGAAGAAGGAGAAATTGGCTAGAAGAAATTAATGTGGCAAATTCAAGATAACTTAAGTCATTCTTAAGTTAAATCATTTGAAGATTGGAAATTGAAGATAAAATATGTCAAGTTCTTATTGTACGTCATATAAATGTAATTTATTGTATTGCAAGATATTATAATAATCTTCCAAATACTCCTATAATACCTTAGGAAAATAGTCATAGCCTTAAAACCAATCATTCATTGGAAACATTAAGTATTAGGACTTTACAAGGTACTTCGGCATATCGAACAATTTTGTTATACCAAAATCTAGGTTTACATAAGTTCAGAATCGAGAACTAATTCAACATACCAGATTGTTCATCTGTTGTGAACAACTATGAGTTATTCGGTATATTGAATTATATTCGGTCTACCGAATGACTATTCGTTGGAAGACCGATATAGATGTTAGACACAATGTTGCTACCCATTCTTCTTATAAATAAGACCCATCTATTGACATAAAGAACATCCCTTCTCTAACATTTCAAGAATTATCTTTTTTAGAGTTGTTTTCAAGCCTTACCCAACATAGTCAAGCATTCCATTCCTATCTTGTGAAAAATGTTTCTAAGCATTTCCCAACTAGTATTTCCATTATTTAAGCAAGAGAGCTTCATTCTCATCATTTTACCTTGTCAAAAGTATTTGGTAGGCTATAGAAAATATTTGAGTTGCAATTTACTGTAAAGATTAAGACTTATTGCTTCTCAAGTTGTGAGGAGCACAACATCATAGTTTTTGCAAGGATTGGTGAAGGATTTGTCAAGAAAGTAAGTTTTAAATTGAGGAAACTCTCAAGGAGTTCTTGAAGAGTAGAATAGGTTGGGGTTGGTCGAACTACTTTAAATTCCAGTATATTTTTCTCATTGTCTCTCATCTCCTTATTTGTTTGTTTATAATTTAAGTTTCAACTCCTTTGCTCTACTCATTTACTTGCTATTTACTTGAAAATGTTAAATACATCTTAAATTTGCATAATTTTCTTTAAATTTACTATTCATCTTTCCTCTAGTGAAGCCTATAAATCCAATAATTGGTGTCAAAGTTGGTTTATCTAGACTATAAGACAAAAAAATCTTCTAGATAATGGCCTCCTCTAGTAATACTTTTGTTGAGGAACAAAGCATAAATAGACTCTTATTTTTTTATAGTAATAACTATAACTATTAGAAATATAGAATAATAATATATATTAAATCTATTAATCTTGATTGATGGAGTATAATTGTAAATGGATACACTCCTAACAAAAAGAATTATAAGAAGTGGAATGAAAATGAGAAGAATTTAGCAACACTTGATGCTAAGCACTACTAGAAAATCAGGATTTTACGAGGATATATATTCTCACGAAGTTCTCGCCAAGTCCTTGTTAAGTCCTTAGTATTGCCTATTGCGAGGACTATCTATCCTCAGGAAAAATAAGTCGCTATATTGATATTGCGAGAATATCTCTTCGCAATTTGCTCGGTAAATTTTAGCAAGGAGATTGCGAGGAATAAAGTGCTCACAATCTCCTCGTTGTGTCCTCATTATCTCCTCGCAATATAGTTGCTAAGTGCTCACTAAATATGAAATAAGTCTATCGTCATTCCAGAAATAACAAGGACATAGAGAAGACATGTCCTCACTATTGCTCGTTTATTGGTAAGGACTTAGTGAGAACAAGTTCTTACTAATTCTAGACAATAAAAAATAAAGTAATACCATCAATGATTAATATTAATATACCTACTAAAAAGACATTTAATTGCATTCACAAATATATTAAATTACATATACATTACATATCCACGAGTTTTATAAAAAAAAGTATCAATTGATATTATATCATAAAGTTTTATACATCCATTTGTTCGCAACATTGTTGATAATACAACAATTAATTGATATAATATAAGTTACTTGATATAATAGAAATCAAAATAATATCATACAAATCATTTCCTTCCTTTAAGAACTTACTTTCCTTTACCTTTTGAGGAACATGCATGGATGGAAAGATGATTACGTATATATTTGTAATATCTACATACAAGTATGGCATAGCTGTAGCTTAGTACCGTGTGTCAGCCTCACAGACTAGTGTCGTGGGCTGGTACCACGTTTTGGCCAGGCAAATATCCAAAATTGATGCAACTCATGTACCAAGGTTGATGCCTATTTATAATTTGGGTAAACTAATTATATGAGTAAGCATTAAGGTTGATTTGTATTTATTTTCCCTCTGTTGTGATTATGCCTTTTCTGATTCCCTGTATTGTGTGGTATTTTGGCATTTCTTGACCTGTGTACGTGTGTGAGATCTGAGATGGGAATAAAAGTAAAGTGATCATAGTGAGCGCCAGTCTTTATTGTGCACTCCATACCTCTAGAATGGTGTTGGCCCACCATGCCTTCCAACGGTCAAACCACGTTTACTAGTGGCTGTCGACAATGGACGATGACAAAAAGAGAATAAAATAAAAGGAGAAGAAGGGGAGGAAAGATGGCATCGGATCAGAGAGAGAGAGAGAGGAAAGGGAGGCCATAGAGAGAAAGAGAGAAGGAGAGGTAGGGAAGAGGAGAAGAAGGCTCGTCGAAGAGAGAGAGACTTTGCTGGAGAAGGAAAAGGGTTATTGGCAACGCACACTAGGTACACATCCCATTCCTTTTCCTTCATCAATTCGATTCGTATTCATGAAATGTCAGTAGTTTAGGTTGTTCCTTGATGAATGGAAGTGATCTTCAAATTTTCAGAGAATTATTGGTGAATTTCATGTGCTTTTTGAAAGATTTTGCTACAGTGGCTTTATAGTGACCTTTTGAGCTTTAAGATTTTATATCTCGAGTTATACTTAGTTATTTTTAGTAATTTTTGTCCCAAATGGTAGAAGACTTAGGACTCTGCATTCCTATAGATTTTGTGTGATTTTAGGGCACTGGTGGTGGGAATGCCATGAGTTCCCAACTTAGGTGATTTTCAACCATCGTGTTTCAGGTGGTTTGGGTGTTTTGTAAAACCAGACTTGCATATTAGCCCTACATTTTTGTGACATCTCGGCCTGATTATCCATTTTTATTTGTAAACCATGTAATTATTTGCAGTATTGTATAAATGATTTATTAATGGATAATTTGTTGTTTTTTGGATGTGTGTGATTGTGGTTGGCTTTTTGTGCTCCTGTTTGTATTTTAGGACCAATGTGGAGTCTAATTTGAGGATGCACAGTCGCCTCGATTTGTGTGCCCGTTCTTTTCTCTTTTCTTTCTTCCTTTTTCTCTTTCTCTCACTCACGAGCTCACCACACACCCGTCTTCTTTCCCTTCACCCTCCACCAGCCCGTGTCACCACCACCCAATGACCCATGCCTCATCGTCACCACTAACACGATGGGTGGCTGGCGTGATGTGGGAGGAGGTAGGGATAAGAGAGCCGGAGGCGAGTGGATGAAGGTGAGCTGTGAAGCGAGGAGAAAGAGGGAGAGGAAGAACGACGTGCGTGCAACCGAGGAAGAGGTGGTGGCTGTCCGTGTGGTTCGCCGGCGGGAGAGACTTCGCTAGGGTGTAAGGAGACTCGCCGGAGTGCGGGAAGGATCACCGGGGCGCCATCGAGGTACGCGACTCTGTCTCTACCTCGTTTACATGTTTCCTACTGATTATGCCTCAAGCATGAAAAATCGAGGGAAATGCATGAAAAATTGTAGAAAAATAGTAGGAATGATGGAAATGAGTTAAATGATGTGAATGTGTAGGGATCATGCTAGATTGTGTGAATTTCGTGAGTTTTGAGGAGTTATGCCTTAAATGTTTTAATGTTTCACTCTGAGCATGCTTCCTTTACGAATTTATATCTTCTTATGTGGTTGATAGAAAATGTATGGTTTGAGGGATTTTGAAATAGACTTAAGGGTCTACACCCCATGATTTTATGGAAATTTATGAGGCATGGTTGGGGGGTCTGATCGGGACTCCCACCTTGGGCGATTTCCGCCGCTGTGGAACAAGGGTGTGCCCTATCTGCGAGAAATTCGGTATACCGAAATAATTCGGTATGCCAAAATCCTAGCAGATGAAGCCAGAACCCAGGGTTTCAGTAGATCGAAATTTCACGGTCGACTGAAACAGGAGGTTTCGGCATACCGAAAATACCGAAACAAGAAATTTCGGTATTCCAAATTGAAAATTCGGTATGCGGTTTTTGCGTTGAACCTGGGATGTTAAAATGTGAATATTGATGAATGTTAAGTGGTTTTAATGGAATGGTGGGTTTATATGAATGATGTTTCCCCATGTAGTGACATGGAGGCGTATGAAACCCCAAACAAATGGATTTGGGTGTGGTTTTGGGTTTTAGACCCTATTAATGAATGAAAAGATGGTTTTATGTGGTTTTGGGCATGAGACCTAATTTATGACTTTAAGCATGGTTTTCGTGGCTTGAGTTGGGACCCCAGTGGAGGGTCAAGTGTTGCAAGGAAATAGAGTCCTGCAACGAAAAGAATGGAATGAAATGAAAAATGGTTTTGAAATGGAACACTGATAATGTGGTTGCCAAGCTCATAGCGGTGTAGGCTGAGCCTAGGCTTTTGAGCCTAGTTGTTCGGGTTACCGATGGTGTAGGCTGAGCCTGGGTCATTGTACCTAGTTGTTTGGGTCACCGACCTCGTAGCGGTGTAGGCTGAGCCTGGGCTTTTGAGTTAAGTTGTTCGGGTCACCGACGGTGTAGGCTGAGCCTGGGTCATTGGACCTAGATGTTCGGGTCACCGACTAGGGCGTCAGACAGAGACGTATCCCCGTGCACTTATGAAAATGAAATTGAGGCCGGTTGGCCGGGGCGGTGACATCCCGCACGGGGAATTTCATCGCGGTAGTGTAGGAAGGTAGGGGAAGGATGTCCT
>JAMKQA010005314.1:0-20236 GCA_024699735.1 Posidonia australis
ATGTTGTTACACGGGGCAAACAACATTCACATAAACCCACCATACCATAACAACCACTTAACATTCATTAAAAATCACATTTTAACCTCTCAAAAACATGGCAAAAATGGCATACCGAATTTTCAATTCGGTATTCCAAAATTTCCTGTTTCGGTATACCAAAAATTTTCGGTATGCCGAAACGCCCTGTTTCGGTCGACCGTGAAATTTCGGTCTATCGAAACCCTACGTTCTGGCTTAATCTGCTAGGATTTCGGCATACCGAATAAATTCGGTATACCGAATTCCTCGTAGACAGGACACACTCTGTTCCGCAACGACGGAAATCGCCCAAAATAGGAGTCCCGATCGGACCCCCCAAACATGCATCATAAATTTCCATAAAATCATGAAGTGTAGACCCTCAAGTCTACTACAAAACCCCTCAAACCATTCATGATTCCATCAACCACACAAGAAGATATAAATTCGCAAAGGAAACATGCTCAGAATGAAACCTTAAAACATTTAAGGCATAACTCCTCAAAACCCACGAAATTCACACAATCTAGCATGATCCTTACACATACACATCATTGAACTCATTTCCATCATTCCTACTATTTTTCTATAATTTTCCATACATTATCTTGATTTTCATGCAAATAATCCTACTGTTAACAAAACACGAAACGGAGGAAAGGAAAGGGGTCGCGTACCTCCGATGGCGCCTCGATGGTCCTTCCCGCACTCCGGCGAGACTTCTCCCACCGACGAACGATACCAAACACTCCTTCCTCAGCTACGCGCACGCCGTTCTTCCTTTCCCTCTTCCTCCTCGCAACACGGCCCTCCTAGACATGCTCGCCTCCACCTCTCCCTCTTATTTCCTCCTCCTCCCACATCAAGTCAGCCACCCATCGCGTCGGAGACGACGGTGAAGCACGAGATGCTAGTGTTAGTGGCACAGGCTGGTGGAGGGTTTCTGGGGAAGAAGACGAGTGTCGCTCAGGCTCGTGAATGAGAGAAGAGGAAAAGAAAGAAAAGAGGAAAGAATGAGCACGCAAACCGAGACAACTGTGTATCCTCAAATCGGACTCCACATGGATCCCAAATCACAAGCAGATGTACAGAAAGCCAACCACAACCTCACACAACCAAGAAACAACAGATTATCCATTAATAAACCATTATACACAATATTACAAATAATTACATAGTTTATAATAAAAATGGATAATCAGACCCAGATGTCACAGTTACTCTGTTTATTTCCAATATAAGTTCAGATTTTGTTTGTCCTCTTATTGTGTTACGTGCCTAGTAGAAAATATATTAAAAGTAAACTCTCAATAACACTAAACCAAATAAACAACATAAGCACAGAAAATTATGGTCTACTTTATACAAGAACATCAAAACCATGAATCACCTCAAGTGGACATAAAGATTACCCTCAACAAGGATGGTATTATGGTTATTAAATCGACCTTCGTGAGAACATCAAAACCAGTAAATTAGGACAAGTTTTCTCCCAGTGATAAATAATATATTTTCATACGACTGTTCTACATCATAATCATTGTTGAACTCATGTGCCATCCAAATCCATAATTCCTTTTCTTTTTTTTTTGCAAGAGTTTCATGTCCTATTTAAGTTCAAAATGATGGAAATAGAAACCAAAATATGCTATTGAAACTTTGATATATGATTTTTGTTTTTGGATTTGCAAGATCTTTCTGGATTTAAATGTTTAGATTTTGGATTGTTGCGATGCCGAGTCATGATAAAAACTACTATAACATCAATCATATTTTTGTTCAAAATTAATTATGGTCGTAATTCGACACAGCAATCAAATTTCAGTACGGACTAGGGTGGGGGAGTGCAGTGGGCACCAACAAGCCTAACACACACACACACACACCTCATCCGGGGAAGGGTAGCAAGAAACCACAATCTCCGGACTCGGTCTATGCCGCCAAATCCCTAACTTCTGTTCTTCTTCCTCCCACACTCACGAGCCATCTCTGGTAAGTAAGAGTGACTGTCCTTTTCCATTCACGTCTCCATTTCTTGTTTCTTTGGTATATGTAAATTATACACAGACATCAAATTGCTTTGCTTCTTCATTTTGAGAATTGAGGAAATGAACCGATTTCGTTCAGTTTTTTTTCTTTTTTTAGGAAGTGTGTCATTTGTATGGTGAAAATTTAGGGACGAATTGGTGCTTGTACTCATAATACTGGGTGCATCCGTTTTACCTCAGTAGTCGACAGCTTCTGTCTAATACGAATGGGTAGGATGTGGATTCGGTGAAGTATCAACTACATTAGTGTCTTTCTAGATCTTGGGAAATCTTCAAGCGTTGCTTAGTGATGGTTTGCCGTGCTTAGTAGTGTTACTAACTTACTAAAAGACTAATCATAAGCGTGTGTCTTATGCAAAGTTGTTTTCTTTTCAATAATTTGACGTCAATTCTTAGAGTATTGAGGTAGGGTGGACAGGTTACTGGAGAAGGTTTCGATGTTTTATGCATATTGTTTTGGGTTTTGACCCATGTGTGATCTTTTGACTCCTCACTGCAAATGCAAGCACACTACAATAGAAGCACCTGGTAGTCGATGTGTTACTGCCATTGCCATCTCCTCTGTGCGAACTCCTTTTGTTGTTTGTGCTTCCTGACCTTTGTTTTATTGTAGTTCAGATGAACTTAGTGGGTTGTTTTCTATTTTAATTCAGGGTAACATAGCAATCTCAGAGCGTAAAAGGCATCATTGTTTGTCACCCTTTTATGCTGTTTCTGTTCAATATGCAATTTTGAGGATGTAAATGGCAAATTCAACAGCACAGGGACAATTGGTTTCCTTTTGGAGTTAATGTGGGCAGCCGACACCATATGGCAGTTAATTTGTTCAGGCTTTAGGGTATGCTTTTGTTTGTTACTTTACTATATTGTTTACCATGCAAAATATGTTTTAAACTTGGGAGGCTAAATAGTTTTTCTTCACCATCCTTTAGAAATGCTCCTTGATGGACTTAGATTTTTTGTTAGCTTGCAACTGCAAGCAGCATTCATATGCTTTCTGTCCTGCATGGTTGATGATTGCTTTTATCTTGGTGAGTTGGTGGTGTTTCTTTCTTATTTCATTACTTGGGAATTAAAAAATTCTTGCTGATAGATGTGCTTAGATATATATTACTATTGATATTATACACCGATTTTAAAATCTAAAAAATCGAATAGAAACATCATGGTCTTTTTGTAGTTTATTAAATTTAAACATTTTTAATCTAACACATGATTTCTATTCCTCTTTCTGAAAGAAATTCATAGCTCCCCCATTGTTCGGTCTCAAAACGATCCTCAGGACCGAAATATCAGCTTATCTGTCAAGGATGCTTCATGCTTATATATAAATCTTTTTCTTTATTGATAAATTTCTTTACTAGAAATTTTTGGCTTGACACATTCAGTGTTCTTGATTTTCAGTTTGTCATATTACAAATGGATTGTTCTTATTTTATGTGACACTCATGGAGGTTGCTGAAACACAGTCTTCCTCTCATTATGCCTCTGGGCCTCCATGGTTATTCAAAGGCAGGCAAGTCTGTAATGGCTTCTTCTTATAAAAATTTTATTCAAGATTCAATGGTCAAGTTTTATTCAAGTGTCTACCTTTACAGTGCACTTTATCAACTTCATCTTGTAAAGGCAGAAATAGCACGGGCTTTTATTCCCAAGGAGTTGAAACTTGTTGAGGCCTTTGGGTACTGATCTGCTCTGTTCTTTCTTCTTTTGTTTGATTTTTCATGGAGGTTTAAGACTCGTATTTCCATCACCCTGACTTATTTCTAGTGTGCATGACTTACTCTAGGTATACTCTTGGTGGGTTCTTCCTTGCTCATTATGAGGACAGTCCAGCTGGAAAGTTTGATGAGGTTTAGTTTTATGACATATACCACAACAATTCATTTGTTATGGGTATAGGTCAATATCATTTCTCCTGATTTCCTTGATTACATGTACTTTCAGCTTGTTGTGATATCTGGCATTGTATGGAATCCCCCTACTTCCTGCGCGTAAGTTACTCTGTATGAGACAAAAATTACGTGTTTTAATAAAGAAAACAATGTCAGTCTCATTTCTGTATCTTATCCAGATGGGCTTCTAGGGTACTGGTGAACAATCAAGAGGCTTGCAGACATGGAAGAAAGGTGCAGATTGGTTATATTGTCATCTAAGATACTTTTGAACCTGTATATTTCAGTTGTCACCATGACAAATCTATTGCTGCTCTCGTATACTTGCAGGAAGTAGGCCTTCCAAGTGAAGTTGCTATATTTTCTCAGGTCAGTACTATCTACTAAATCAAATTATGTTGGGGTGTTCTGTCTAGTTGACTATTGAGAAACCACACGAGTTAGTAGAAGCACAACGATCACATTACTCAAACCATCAAAAACATTAACTATATAAAAAAAAAAACCAAAATCATACTACTAAATCAAAATTTGATCAGTCTCTGGGTTTGAGTTCCGTCTGACCAGATTCCCCACCAAACAGAAAATCAAGAGAAGCTGTATCCTTTTACCAGAACCTGTGAGAAGAGTGCTGTGAGTCACTAGACCCAATATGAAAATATGCACACACATAGATAGAAACCTTAAGAATCACTATAAAATGCAATAACAAGATATTCAAATTCATGTCATTATCTTTGACAACAACTCAGTTGAGATCAAATCAAAAACTTCGTTAAGAAACAACATTCAATTTATCACAAATCATTGTTTCAAATATTTTGTTTGGTGAAAATGTTGGTGCACCATTGATCAACAAATGGGTCCAAAAGAAAGAAAGAAGAAAATTAAATGCATACTTATCTTTCTTTTTAAGGGAACAGATCTATTGCTACTTTAAGTGATATTCGCAAACAAAACTTTCATGTCTTCTATGGCACAGTTCCTTTATAGCATTGTTTAAGTTAGAATTCCTTTAGGCCAATAAACGAAGAAGCATGCAAGCTTGTTATAGAAATCTCCTTTTACAAGTAACTGAAAGGAAAATGCACTTTTGCGCTTTTACAATAGGTGTTTCAACTGTTTCCAATGGACTTGATAAAAGTTAATTCTTCTTTGAATTGCACTGCATGCACTTGTATCTACTGTAAGAATTGACTGCTAAATTTGTATTTACCACGTTAAGCAGAGATCCACTATAAGTGTTGAGAAGCCAACAAACAAATCAAGTGGTTTCTTGAACATTCTTGGTATTGGCTCTGCATTTCATGATTCAAAAGTGCATACTGAGATTCAAGTAACTGAAGTCAATGGCTCTTCCACAGTAGCATTATGTAACATTACCCTTCCCTTTGCTGGTGAGTGGATTCTGAAATGCACTGATATTTTTTATGAGATTTTGCTTCCAGTGCCTTGTCCGTCTCATTCTTATTCAGCAAAACTTTTGATGAATTTATTCAACAAAAATTTCCCTGTTGTTGTTACTTTGCAAGATAGACAGGCATCTGTTGTGACAACAAACGATCAAATAGTATATGAAACCTCAGACTTATAGTGTTAATACATTTCTTGTAAGACTTCTTTTACTTTCACATTTTTCACAATATATCTCCTGTATTTTGTCAGAACGCTGCCAAGGTACATATGACCTTCCTTGGCATCATCAAGGTCAACGTTGAGGTAGTCTTATCCTTCCTCAAGGAGAGGGTGCAGCAAATTGACCCAAGCCTTGGTTAACAGTTGAATCTGATTCAAAAGCCTTGCAACTAGTCTAATTCGTGGAAATTCCTTTGGAGATAGCCAATATTTAGTGCTTGCACGTATTTTTGAATTTGCAAGCCCTGGGAAGCACCCTAGGTTCCAGTGATTGAGTGTATCAACATAATGGAATAAGTACCAGAAAAAGGAAGAAAAAGAAATGATAAGACAAGTTTTTAGATAACAGATAAATATGTATAGTTGTTGAGACATGCAAGATTGTCTTGGTTTCTAGACTATAGTAACAGATTGCTTTCTTCATTTTGATGGCATCTGGAATGTGTTACCTTATATTCTTATGTACCTTTTATCAGTTTTCATTATACTGTAAATAACTTCCATCATATTGAGAAATACCATATCTCGGCAGGAAATTAGGAAGATATGCTGTTGTTGTCCTAAGTTTGAGTTTGTGGTTGAAATTACTATAGTGAGAGATGTCTATAACTTTTGAAGAAACATATACAGTCTTGTTCATTTTCATTTCCTGTGCATGAGCTTGGTGATGGCAGTGTCAGAACCACTGTCTAATAAAAAGTGGATTGGACCTAAGATAAGGATGTCACTTCCAAGCTTTAGGTGAGCTATCTGCCAACTTTCGTACTTTAGAATTTATTAAGCTTAAAGCCATGTCGATGAATGACTTAATTGTTGGCTTTACAGTGGAAAAACCAAACACAATCTCAACCTTCTGAAGTATTCCTGCCAGATTGAATGCAGGTTAGTTCCAATTTTTAGTCATCAGATCTCCCAGCCTGCTCTTTCATGGTACTTACCATCTCAGCTACTATCTAATGTGCAAGATTGTTCTGGTTACTTCTATTAAGGCCTATGGCTTGAACAAACTAGCGGTTAGCTTCCACTACTTTGGGAAGTGTAGAACTAAAACAATTGAAATTCTGAAATGAATTTAAATAGTGACATGGTAAGGGTGTCCATCGTAAGTAATGATTTGAATTCATGATATTAAAATAGAAAAATTTTCAGCTGCCGTCTGGGACCATTATGACCCAAACCCAGAAAACAGTTGTAATTAAAGAAAAACAGAAAGCAGAGCCAGAAAAGAGCGAAGGATGGGGGACTTGTGAGTGGGCCATGGTGATTTGACACTTACAGACCACCCACATCTGATATTTCCCATATTAATACAGCTTCAGAAGTTCCTCTGCAATTAAGTGCATCTAATCATGGGGGAGTAATAATAAACTGAAACCGTTCATGGAACCTTGTCAAATATTCATGCAGTTTTCTCATGCCATCTAAGGTAGCCCATTTCTTTGATTTCTGTTGAACATGAAATACTTAAAGCTCTATAACCATAGACACTCTAGACCATGGTTACAAAGGATATATCATGCTAACCCGTCGACTGGGATAGCTTTTGGTTATAAACATGAAAAGTAAAGCTTCCTTTGTAAAGTAACACAAACAAGTTCTAAAGAATATATTTTTCTTCCTCATCTATTTCTTCTTTTTGAAAATCCTTCCTCCAATTTGTTGGTTTTATCTTCTGATAAGATCTTGCTTTGTGTTTCTTTCTGTTGCCTTAGCTGCTTAAACTTGAAAGACTAGCTTCTGACTGCTTTGAAATCCAAATGTTTGGATGGAAATAGTAATTTTGGAGGTTTTGTTGGGATGAAGATACAGGGTTTTAGGACATTGTTTTGGATGTTTTGCTTTGCAAAAATAAAAGATACAGGTTTTTAGGAGATTCTTGGAAATGGGGATGAAACCCATGTAAACATAAAAACAAAAGATAGAGAAAAAATTGTTCACTCTATAAAACTGATGAGAACCCGTTTGGATGAAGTTGCAATTTATATCATAGAGGAACTATAGTATATGATCTGGATTTATGCATATCAATACTTCTAATCTCGTTTTCTATTGCCGTCCCTCTGTAGTCTCTATCCTCTTCTCTCAATATGGATTATTGCCAGAAAACAAAGTATTGTCAAATAAGTGGTGGGAGTTGTTTTTTTTTTTTTTGGTAAAACAAAAAAATAAAACAAAGACCATTTTATCTAAATGCCTTTTTTTTTTTTGCTAAAGTGCACCACAGTTCCATGGGATGTTCAAACATTGTGGTTAATTGTGATAATGGCCGGGATTGTTATATGTTTTATGTTTATGAAAAGAAGTCCTAGTATTCTACTATATTCCTTCCAAATTATCACAACAGCCATGCTGTAATCCTGTTGTGGGGTTGGCAACATGATTCCTTCCAAAATATAAATACTGAATTTAAGATCATGCTGCAAACCCCAATTCTATTATTTGGGAAAATACCAGCTTGTACATGGTCAGTAATTGGTGTGCTCAAATTTTGTCATCGATCACCATTTTTGCTGTGTACCTTGCAGGGTGCAAAGTGTTCGGCCTGCTAAAATATCACGACCAGCCGAAGATGACCAAAAAGGGTTTTTACAGGAGCAGAAATCCTGTGGTAATTTGGATGGTTTGTGTTCGAAACGCGATGTATGGAATCACTGTGTGTCTGTATTGCTATCGAAACCAATACTGGCTTTGAAGTTCAATTTCCTGACAATGAAGGTTCAGGCCCCCTGTATTGTGATCCCTCGTTCCAACAAAGTTGAGGTGGAAGATTCTGCTCGTTAGGCAGGGATATCATTCAAAATTTTATTCACAAGTTATACAACACCTTGTGCGGGGAGACGTTGATTTTTTTCATGAACGACTTGTATGCTACTCTGATTGTATTGCTAACAAATTTTCAACTAGGCACCATTTCTTCATAAACAGTTGCCATTCAAGTTGGTCTGGGGAATAACCATCCTCTAATGTAAAAGGTTATGAGGTACGAGTGCTGAGGTTACTCAAAGATAGGCAGTGAAAGGTTTTTGGTTGAAATGCAGCTGACGTTTTTTATAATGAATTAGGTTGTTAACGGTTTATTTGATCTGTATTATAATATGTTAATATTTACTTGTTTTCTCACGACAAGAAGCATCAGGAGAGTTGTTAAGTAGACATGGAAATCGGATCGGGTCGGTCCGGGCCCGTCCGACCTAACCTGGACCTGGGAAAAGATTATGTGGGTCAAGTCGGACCTGGTCCGTCGTGGACTGTGGGTCGTGTCGGACTTAACAGGTAAGCTCACAGAGTAGACCTAGTTTGGCCCACGAAAGACCTAAGGTTGGGCCAAACCGGGCCGTGCTGGACCCATAGTTTGTTGCAACAAGCCCGGCCCGACCTAGACCAGTCGACGGATCAGTTCGGTCCGGTCCAGGCTTGAGCGGGCCGTCACTTCTAAGGGAGAAAAAAGCCTAGGCAGCCACCAATGTGCCAACAACCGCGTTAAAGCAAGATTTCTAGACATGAAAGTCCAATCTGAAAATCCAGCTGGTGCAACTGCTAGTTCACCGATTGGAGAATTGAAAAAAGAGCACATTTCACTCAAAACACACATTGGTGTGATTTTTACAGATTATCTTCCTCAAATACATGTCATTCAAATCTGGGGAAACGATTGAAAAAAAAGGAAAAGACAGACCGTGTTTATTAGCTGCAACATTATGCAACGTTACGTCCAAAACCAACACACACTAAGCTGCTGAAGCCTGATTAGCGGAGTCATGTCAAAATGTTTCTGGCAGTGGCCGTCCTTCTAGGAAAGACGTGAAAAGAACCAGTGATCTTCCTGGCTGCGAGAATGGAGCTTCATGAGAAGCTCCTCTGATGGTGGCAAAGGAGAGCATGTTGCCGTACACTTGGGTCCATCCACCAACCTGAAAACAAAAACATTAAGGTCATAAATGTGATCCAAACCCAGAACAACAAAATACCAATGGCAACTTAATGAATCATAAGGATCAACAGTGGCACTGCAACAGCACAAACTCTTGCCTGTTTCCCCTCAAACCAAACTCTGTAAGGAACAGTTGTTTTCAGTCCCAACTCAGCTGCCAATTTATGCACCAGTGCTCTGCTCCCAGTCAATGGAATAACCGAGTCCTGATCGCCACTGCAGTGGAAGAAAAAGAATCCAGACAATAGCATTAAGTTTTCCTCTTCCATAGCTTCCAATATCAGAAAAATGGTACCTGTAAACTAAGACTGGGACTCCAGACTTGACCAGTGATCCCACTATGGATATGGTTGGTGTCTCCACGTTGAGCAAAGCATAATCCAAGACACTGCAATCAAATTTAAACAGGTTACAAGATTCTTCATTTTGAAGGGAACTTATTTCTCTTGTATTGCAATTTGAAGGAACAGTTGGAAACAAGTGCATACATACCTACTGCAAACTGTCCATTTGGATTGTCCAACGAGCCTAGAATGGAGAGCGTTCTGCACATCTTTTCTGTTGAGATAATTCACAGTTTCATCTTCCACACAAACATCGATACTCTCCGGTACTTGCTGTTTTAGTGATGAAACAACACATTCTTTAGAGCCATACTTGAAGAAGAAAGACGGAGCAATGGTGTGGGAATTGCTCTAATACCATGTCAACCATTTTTACTAAAAACATATTCCTCACCTGAGGAGCAAGGACTATGGACTGTGAAAGAACCGACGATATGCAGACGTCGAGAGTTACGTCGTACTTGTCAACGAATCGGCTGGTCTCTTTGGCCACTTGGCTCATTGTCCTCGAACATGCCGGAGAAAGGGAGCCTCTGTAGTACTCGCTGACGTATCGCGAGTAGTTGCAGGCAGAGGTGAAGAGCCTATACGTAGTGTCTGAGATCAACCCATGAGACCAGAAGTATTCAGCTCTGGAGTTGAAGTCGGTGGCAAACTCAAGAACTGGATTTCCAAGCTGTACCACGTGAAGGAAGAGGCAATTACATATCAACCCACTTGTTGAAAAGCAGGCCATGAAATATGGCTTGCGGTTGTAGTGATGGAGCACTCACTGCAATTCCTTTGAGGTTGAAGGTTTTCTCCCTCCTGTTGAATTGAACCATGAGTTGGGCAAGTTGTGGGACATAGTGACCTGTTGTTCATAGCAAGTACAAAAGAATGGTTAGACGTAGAATGATGTAAGCCCCTGCATGGTTAAATGAAGCATTCGAGGGATTTAAGGTACCTGCATAACTTTCTCCTGTTACATACAGGTCCCTGCCTTTGTACTGAGGGAATTGGTTGAGCCAGCGCTGGAGGAACGCCAAATTGTCTCTGGCTGAAGAAACCCAAAAGAGGAAAAAAAAGAAAAAGAGAAGTTTCAGAAACAACAATATTTTTTATAGAAAATAACAATGAAGATTCGTGACTTTGTAAATCTTAAAATGCTTGTGATGTGTAGAAGACAAGAGGAAGAATATGCAGGGAGCTGAGGATTATGGACACCTACCAGTCATGTCATCACTCACACCACCATAGTAAGAATCATCAGCTGAATAAGAGAAGCCAACTCCAGCCGGTGAATCCAAGTATAGCATATTTGCCACTGACAAAAGCAGAGGAAATGAGAACAGAATCTCTTGTGTCCATTTAATTTTTCAGTGCAGAATCAACGAAAGAATGACCCAAGAAAGAAAAAGGTGGTAAAACAAAAGCACCAACTTTTCCTCTTCTTTTCTTGGTACCTCTGTTCCAGCTATATTCATTCCTCACAAGCATTTGTCCACTAGGCCTAAACGGACCATTCTCGGAGAATGCCCCAACTCCAACTGAAGAACAACCAGGCCCTGGGAGACAAAAAGAACAAGCAAATTAATTGATAATCCAACAAAAACGAAAAGAATGAGAATCAAGTGAGAATATTTGACATGAGTCCTGAAGACCCATTTGATAAAACAGGAACCAAAGAAGATTCATACCCCCATTCAACCAGAGAACCAGAGGCTTTGTGGATGGATCCATCTCTGCTTCAGCGAAGTAGTAGAACAGAGCTCTCTGGTTCTTGTCATCCACTGGGATGTAGCCAGAGAACTGTTGGAAGTTGACATGGGGTTGCCCAGGAAGCTTGAGAACCTTGTCTGAGAGGGAAAGGTAGGATTCTTCCACCTCCATGGAAACGTATATCTGAAAGACAAGAGTTGCGATACAGGTCATGGCTTTCCATGCAAGACTTGGGGAGGAACGAGGAAGACTCATGTTTCCACTGGAATGAGAGATGAAATGAGGGAGCAGCATGTAAGTGAATCAAAGTGAGGAGGAGAGGGAATGCCGGTTGCTCTACTGGCGAAGAGGGAGCACTGGAATGCCATGTATAAATAAACAAGTTTGTTCCCTCTCTTTCTCTCTCTTCTTGAGTTTCTATCTCTTTTCTATTCCTTTTCTATATTTTCCTTAGTATATATTTAGTCTTCCTTACACAAAAAAAAAAAAACTTCCCTTCTTTTTCTGACAGTGTAGGAGTCCAAATTAATGTTTGTTCTTGTATTGTTTCTCTTAGTTGAGCTGATTTAGCAGCTTTAAGTCTAAAACACACTGTTTTCTTGCATCTGTTGCAGACAACAAGAGATCATGGTGCAGAACAAGATGTCTTATACATATGTATTGCAAGCTTTACAAGGTGACTTGGTTGTGTGGTAGAAGAAGATTTGTATTGTGGAAAGTCACTTTACATGAACATCTACATCAGTTACCTTTCTTGTTTCTTGGGGGGTTTGGCCTTCAGAAAAAATTGAAGTGAAAGATGATGGGTCATCTTATGTCTCCGGTGTAAGATACCAAGAGAACAGTGCTATTTGTCACTTGTCAAGATACCAAATGAATGAGTCCAATTTTTTTAGGATTTGCTTTGGTATGATTTGGTTCTTCTTGCAGCAGGGAGAAAACAGTATGCATATGCTAGTGATTGATTGGATTGCTGATGAGATCTTGCAAGTTCAAGCTGTAATTTTGTCCTTCAGTCCCAGGGTGAAGCAAAATGATGTAATTACAAATCTCAAGAAAATTCCTGAGTACAGGTAATTTTCTGCTCAAAGGATGCCCCTTTTGAAATACCATTCTTTCAATGGAACAGAAATCCGAATTCGTCTTTCTGGGCTTACTGATATGTGGAACAATAATAATGAGCTTTCATGTATGGTGGAGTGTGTATGATGTTTCCTGGTCTTCTTGTGACACTACAATTGGAATTTTTTAGTTCACATTGAATTTGTACTGTTACTATCACATGTTCGTGTTGTATTTGAAACTTTTCTTTAGAGAAAATGTTGTTAAGAACTTTCCAAGGTGTCAATGGCCCAACATGTTTCCCTGTTTTCTTGCTTATTCTGCCAAAAGTTAGCCTCGGCATTGGCGTGGTCTGTGTGGGCCATAAACCAATCCAGATCCATAAAAAAGAATTATGAATCCCCACTCATCCAATACAATGGATTGACCTTTTCTTTAGTGCATGTAATACAAACTTCCAGTAGGAGATCAATGCTGACATTATTACCAGCATCTCAGGTGTGAAGGTCCTGAAAGCACCAACTTTACAAAGAAACAAGATTGAAAAGACTAACCTGGTTGTTTTTACTTGAATGGTAAGTGAAGAAAAATGTGGCAACTTACCTTCTCCCACGCTCTGAGCACTTTATTTAGTAGTTTTTATGGCGAAGTGATATGAGGACAGAAGACACTGACCAGCGACCATTCCAGCTAAGGGAACTGGCTCTGATAACAGAAGGCATTTTGAAAAAGATTTGTTTGCTCTCAGTCTGCATTCTCCCACTATAAGAAAGAAGCCTGACATTGTTATGAACACATGTGATACCTTGGGGGTGGGGAAATCTCACGAATTTCTCCCATCATCATCACTCACAAAGTCACAATTTTCTTTTATCCACTTCCTTATCTGCCTTGGTATCTCTGTCTTGGAGGAGGGATGGTATACTGTAGTACAGTACTGCTGCTGAATGCTGTGGCAATGTATACTCCTCCCATGCATGGCTCCAATTCCGGACACTGTCATGGAATGGACATATCAACCTTCTTCCAGGAAGCAACGTAATCCACAAGGTCTATGATTATATCTCGAAAGACAAAATAACCAGCTCAGGTTTTCGGCACTTTGTCCAACCCAAGGGGATTCTGGTTTTTCTACCTTCAAATTTCTAAGTTGAGTATCACGTTGTTCAAAGTAGGTCTACTTAGTCATGCACCTCTCAGTAGGTTAGGTGCATTATAATCCCTTAGAACATCAACTTTGTTTGGATTAGGCATGATTACTGAAAATAATCATATTTTTTTGAAAGTAGATCCTTTCCTTCCAAAATTGAGGTCTGTCAAGAACATTTTATTAAATTGAATATAATCAAGCCGATATAATCAAGTAATTATTTTGTATCGTTTCTCTCCATTTCAACCTCGCAACCAGATTATTTTGTTGGTTACTTTCTTTGTTTTTGCACAGGAGCTGTTACTGAACACATCCCTGATTTCATGCATGGGAGTGCCTAAACATAGGTCAAAAGCCTCAATCCAGTGCAGCTGAGAGCACTGCAGTCTATGGCCATCACTTCCCATTGAGGCCATGACGTTCACATAGGCCACCACCAAAACATGCCATAATCAAGTAATGGTGGTCACCAAAACCCTTGATCCTTTTCCTTTTTTTTTATAATTATCAGGCCCTTTATTACTCTTGATCTTGATCAATCTAGATCCTCAAACTACCTCACTTCTCTTAAACTCTGACAAAAACAAAGAGAGAAGGCAAAAACTTTGGCGCCGTTGGAATTTCAATATAATATTTTAATGATGTCATATGAATTGATTTTTATTTTAGAGTTTGGATATAAAAGTTTGTTCTTTTAAATTTAAAGAATTTTTTTTGAATCAAAATATTTATGCTTAATATGATTTGAATTTGTTGTTTGGAGATATTTTCATTTGTTGTTGTTTTAGTGGAAAGGTTTTTGAAGGTGTATAATAGATATTTATTCAAAAATCCATTCCTATAGAAACGGATGTCCCCGTAAAGGGGCAACAACATAAAGCTTAAATGGAAGTCTGTTACAAATGTCCATTGAATCATGAATTCAACATAGTAGATTTTTGGACGTCTATTAAAGTTCTACTTCAAATCAGTGAATTTTCAGACGTTCGTTGTCGACATCGGCTGGATTGTTACTTTCAACGCAGAGTTTAAATGGACATCCACGTAAACGTTGCTGTAGATACCAACCTAAGATATTTTTATAGTTTTTTTTACAGGTCTATATAAAAACATCTTAGGCTTTTAAAGATAGAAAACTTTTTATACTTTCCAACCTTTTCAAACTTTCAAAATCACCATAAACTCTTCTTCTCTTGTGATCATTTGATCTTCAATTTCTCAATTTTTATTGTAAGAGAGGGTGTGTTTGGATTCTTCAACATGTGAAGGATTCAGTGAGAAATGTAAAAGAGTACTTTTTCGTCTTTTTAAAGAAGAAGAAGAAGAATAGTAGAACTTCACGAAGCGATGGTGCATACAGACTTTAAGTAAGACAGTGTCTGAACCAATATAAATATCTGTGTATACTTGTGTGAATAATCTTTGTGGTGAATATTTCTAACTATTTTGGTGAGATTTATTAAATTTGGTATTAATAGTATTATTTGTATACAACAACATATATCTCTTTTTATTCTCCTTTCTTGAGTTTGTTTTCGATCCTTTAGTCTCTATAGGGTTTAATTAGTTTTTTTTGGAAATAATCTTGAAAATTTGTACATAAATTGACTTCCTCAACTTCCTCTCTGAAATAAATGAAATCTACAAAATTCTAGTTCTCATTTAAATTTTAAAGTAGTCGTATATCAATCATCAAAACTAAAACTAGAGTTTTCTGAACTTGACTTCTCTCACGTCTACTTCTTCTTAATGCGTCACTTCCTTGAGCCAATCTTGTCTTAAAATAGATAAACGCCACAAGAACTTGACTATTCACTGAAACAATGTATGTCCATGACTAGTGCTACACTTTCTCTAACTAGAATTCACCACTTCCATGGAATATACTGAATATGTCTTGAAATTGCTTGACGGACGTCTACTGTTTCATTGGTTCATCACAGAGAATTGGCAAACGTCTGCTATAGACATCCGTCGATGTGTTAGGTTACTACAGGAGATTTATGGACGTTCGCTCTTTTGCAGAATCAAATCAGGAGATTTGTAGACATTCAAGTAGACGTCCACTTTAGGAAAGTTTTATTATAAACAAACCCATTTTATTGCACATATATACATACCCTTATGTTAGGATAGAAAAAATCTTCCAACCTTAGACATATCTTGAAAGTTTTTGATGTCGATAGTTCTCTCTAGAATGAGAATGTTTTATCTTCTTTTCTATCAAGCATTTGTATCTTGTACTCATATTGAATTTATACTGAAATCTCTCTCTCTCTGTCTCGAGAATGTAAACCTATTTAGTCAAAATCCTTGTGTTTACATGTGTGCTTTTCTATTTGTATTTTATCTATTTTTCTCTTATCATTTAATCTTTGTTCATGGAGCAAAAGGAGATTGTTTCCCTAACAAACTGGTATCAGAGCTTTTGTTGTAGATTCTGATTCAACCATGAACATGACGACAAAGTTCGAGATTGAGAAATACAAATAGAATATCAACTTTGGTTTGTAGTAAATAAATATATGCATAGTTTTGGTTTAATAAGGAATATCAAAGACTTTGAAGGAAAAATACAAGATGCTCAAATCAATAAGTGAAAATAGATGAGAAAGCCTTGATAAGTATACAACTTTACTTATCGAATGAAATTCTTCGAGAGGGTCGCACACGAGAAGACCAGTAGTAGGTTTCTGGTTAAAGTTAAAATCTCTTTACATTACTAAGACCCTTGCAAACCAACTATACTTGAAGAAATGGTTGTTCGTGCTTTATATGACTAAAAGTACATCTATTAAATCACACCTTGATGATTTCAGTTCGATCATTATGAACCTAGAAAATATGGATGTAAAGATTGAAGATGAAGATCAAGTTCTTTTATTGCTATGTTCGTTACCATTTTCTTACAAGCATTTCAAAGAAAATCTCATATATGACAGAGAAGAAATATCAATAAATGATGTTAAGTCATTTCTATTTTCAAAAAAATTAATGGATGAGGAGGTGACTAATTTTTATGCTAATGATGAAAAGGTTGAAATTTTGAATGTTAGGAGAAATATAGAATGGAATTTAGTAAACAAATAAAAAAAAAGCAAATTCTATAACTACTACAAGAAAAAAGGGCAGATTATAGATGATTATTGGAAGCTCTAGAATAAGAAAAAGGACAACTTTAAAGGTTAGTCAAGCAAATCCAAGGAGGATTTCACAAAGATAAGTTATGCGGAGGTAGAATATTCAAATCGTGGTTACAAATTTGTTGCTATCAACCCATATAGATAGAAAAATGATTGAATTCTAGACTTAAGGTGTACATACTGTATGTCTTCCAATAAGAATTGATTCTTTACCTATAGATCTATTTAAGGTGAATTTACACTGATGGATAATAACTCACGGTCAAAAGCTATTGGAATAAACATTGTTGTATTGAAGATGTATGACGGGACGATGATGACACTGACAAACGTCTAACATTTTGCAAACCTGACAAAGAATCTTATCTCCTTTAACACACTAAAAGCAAAATGTAACAGGTATTCAACATAAGATGGAGCATTAACATTCACTAAGGACGGCCATCTTTTCATGTCAGCAAGGAGATTATAAATTTTCTATATCCTATAGGGAAATACAATTATAGGTGCTGCAGCAGTTACTATCGTTTTGTTATTAGAGACAAGTCACACCAAACTGTGGCATCTAATAATGGGACATTTAAACAAGAAGGATATGACCATTTTTAGTAGAAGAAGACTTATTGATTTATGGGGCCCTTTCCAAGTTCCATCCAAAAGTGGTGCGAGATATATGTTAACTTTCAATAATGACTATTCTAGGAAGGTGTGGATTTAAACTATTAAATTTAAGAATGAAGTGTTCAAACATTTCAAGCAATGGAAGACACTTATTGAAAAGTTGACTTTCAAGAAAAATTCTGTTGTTAATTCTTTTGATACAAGCACAGATGTGGATATTAACGAGTAGGTGGAGCTCAAGTTGAATCCTCATAATTCAGTATAGCCACATATTGATCATTTTCCTGGTTTAAAAGAAGAAAAGGAAGAAATTACAATAGAAGAAGAGGCTTGCATTGCAAAGAGGCATAAAAGAGGAATGCTCAAGCCATCCTCCAATTATATAAAGTCTGTGTTTGCACATGCATTATCAATAGCCAAGGAGACTTGTGACGTAGGAGGATCGAGTGGTTTTTCAAAAGCTGTTTTATCATAAAAGTCTATAGTGGAGTATCTCCATATTACAGAGACAAAATACATAACAACAGTAGAAGGGAATGAAGAGGCCAATATGATGACAAAGCCTCTTTTTTTGACTAAGTTCAAAGAATGTATGAACTTGGTTAACTTGTACAGTATGTAATAGAACCTGTCTGACGGAAAGAGATGAAGACTAATTATAGTCATGATGTAGGAGATAAAATTTCAAGTCAAGATAGATATTTATTGAATATGCCTTGAAATAGCCTAGTAAACGTCCATACAGGTGTCCGTTGTTTCACTAATTCATCACATAGAATTTACGGACATCTGCCATTGATGTTCACTAATGTGCTAGGTTATCACAGGAGATTTCCTCTAGTGCACAGTTTCAACACAAGAGATTTGCAAACGTCTGCTCCAAATGTCCACTCTTTTGCAAAATCAAATCAGGGGATTTGTGGAAGTCCTCTTTGGGAAAGTTTTGCTATAAATGAATCCGTTTTACTCCACACACACACACATATACACACACCCTTGTGTTGGGGTTTTAGGATAGAGAGAATCTTCCAACCCTAGACCTTCTACTCAATCCTTTATATCTTGTACTCAAATTAGATTCATAGTGAAATTTCTCTCTCTACCTTGAGGACATAGACATATTTGGTCAAACCTTGAAAATTGTTGTATTTGCGTGTGTGTTTTTTATTTGTATTTTCTCTATTTATTTCTTGTCATTTGATATTTGTTCATGGAGCAAAATGGAATTGTTTTCCTAACACAACCATCAAACTCTTACAATAAACTTGAACTAATCACCAAAGTAAATTTACTTGAATTAAAGTTTTTGAACTCAATTCCTCATCAAAACCACCTTCTTGAAATCAATCATACTCTAGGAAATAATCTTGTTTCTAAATACCACAAGAGTCTTGACTTTATTGTACTATGTTGTCGACAATAATTAAGATAGAAGACCTAAAATTATAAGTAATATTGATTTGCCTTTTATTTGGGCTTATCCATAGGTATCACTTTTTACAACCTAAACCACAAATAATGCAACATTCTTATTGTTCCATACAAATAAAGGACATGTTGTTGAGGTCTAAAACTTAACATTACATTTGGGAACGATGAAATACTCTAATCATCTCACCTTTTGTTTATTGTAACAATCTAGGTCTAATTGGCCATGACAACCTCAAACCTAATAATCAAGTTTAAAATGTTTAAACTAAAGTTGATCCTAGTATTTATTTAATTTCACCTATTTCTTATTCTAAGCAATATGAAACTAAATCTTGGAATGTTACATTTGCAATCTTGTTTCATCATCTTCCTTTCAAGAAAATCAATGTCAAAAGTGTAAGGTTGTAAGGTTTCTATCTATTACACGTACTTGTTATTATGGGGCTATGTGCACAACTAGTTGTAAAGAAATCAGATGAAAACATTAAATTCATCAAAGGAATAACATAGTTTATGCCTTTATGGCCTGTTTGTGCACAACATTTCGCAGGAAACGAAATTCAAAGTCAACAGAAATTACTAGAAATTGGAAAATTATGGAAAGCAAAGGAAATTGATTACCCGTTGATCAAGTTTCCCGTTGTTTGTGTCTATTCAAGAAAGCGAATGAAACTATAATATGGCTTTGACATTGGTTGCTTTGGCCGAGTTGCTACATTGTCGGGGTCTTCTGTTATTGAGGAGGTTAGTGTGGCGTGGCTTTAGCAAGAAAGAGGAGGACGATGATGAGGTTGAGGTGGCATGGCTCCAGGGTTATGCTTCAATCCCTTGGCAAGCCCAACGTCTTCCCTCATTGTTGTTGCCGCTGAATTGCCATTGCTAGCATTCTCGCTGACTCCTCCCTTTGTGCTACCACCTTGGAGCAAGGAGGGGTCATGGGACTTGTTCTAGTTCCCTATCAGATTTGCACTAGCGGCCATGGAAGGATCAGGTTTGGCCAAATCGAAGAAATCCTATGAATCTCTATAGATTATGTAGGGCGAGTTCTCGGGGTGGAGGTGAAGGAGGGTGGGGAGGGGAGGGGAGGAGGTGGAGGAGGAGGATGGGGCTGTTGGAAAAATCCTTAATACATTTTGATGATAACAAATGACTATTTATTATTTGACAAAATAATCACTTAAGAAAATCTGATATACTCAAGTACTGAATATAAAAATCATTTATCAAAGGCACATTAGTCATACATAAGCAATA
>JAMKQA010005315.1:0-24510 GCA_024699735.1 Posidonia australis
GACCAACATAGGGGAAGGTGATCGCATGGTGATAGTCATGATTGAATTTGTGGTGGTCAAATTACCGAATAGTTACAATGTCGTTTGGGGAAGACCAACACTAGGTATGAAGTTTCTGACTACTTATCACTTATGCATGAAGTTTTCGACTTTGATAGTTACAACATGTGTAAGTAGGGACCAAGTTGTTTGTGAGAGAATGCTACGTGACATCTATGAAAGGCAAGAAAGTGGAGGCAAGAAAGCGGATAGGTTCATTGGACAAGCATGCAAAGACACGCAACCTTTGGTAGTACCAACCTATCTAGTAGAGACCTTAAGATAGAGCAAGCCTTATAGAGTTTCTAGGCAGAGCAGACCCCCAAGTCATTACAGATGAGCTAAACATAATTCCCTTGGTGAAGCTCAAGAGTAGTAGTGTAAACGGATCGGGTTGGGTTGGGTTTAGAGTCTACTTCAATCCTAATCCATCCTTTTCTAACATGTAACCAGTCAGGTGAATACTCATTTTAAAAATTTCTGAGTACTACCTTACTCACTACCCATGTTGAGAGTATGTAGACCGAAATCACCTACCATGTTGAGAGGTTGTAAGGGAAGATAGGGAGAAACCAATCCCTTATAACCTATGCTAAGTTATTGAAGTCATATTCAAGGGATCGAGCAGAGAGCTCAAT
The DNA here is from genome assembly GCA_024699735.1 of Posidonia australis. Classification (NCBI taxonomy): domain Eukaryota; kingdom Viridiplantae; phylum Streptophyta; class Magnoliopsida; order Alismatales; family Posidoniaceae; genus Posidonia; species Posidonia australis. Next base: position 678 of record JAMKQA010005315.1, read on the forward strand.
CACTCAGCGATGAATTAGTAAGTGCGAGAAGTCAACAATGCCTGACTTGCTCAACTTGAGGCCAAGAGGCCTAGATGTATTGAAGAAATCAGTTACTCCAGGTAGGGGTGGCATAGCCCCATGATGATGCGTTCATCATTTTCATGGTTGTTTCCAATGTGTTAATCAAGAATGTTAGTCGATGGAGGTGGTTCTTGTGACATTTCGTTCAAGGAGCCATTCGAAAAATTAGGTTTCAACCTACAACACCTAAAACCAATGAAAACCCAGTTGATTGGATTCAACAATCGTACCACCTCAATTGAAGGAGTTGTTACCTTGCTGACCAACATAGGGGAAGGTGATCGCATGGTGATAGTCATGATTGAATTTGTGGTGGTCAAATTACCGAATAGTTACAATGTCGTTTGGGGAAGACCAACACTAGGTATGAAGTTTCTGACTACTTATCACTTATGCATGAAGTTTTCGACTTTGATAGTTACAACATGTGTAAGTAGGGACCAAGTTGTTTGTGAGAGAATGCTACGTGACATCTATGAAAGGCAAGAAAGTGGAGGCAAGAAAGCGGATAGGTTCATTGGACAAGCATGCAAAGACACGCAACCTTTGGTAGTACCAACCTATCTAGTAGAGACCTTAAGATAGAGCAAGCCTTATAGAGTTTCTAGGCAGAGCAGACCCCCAAGTCATTACAGATGAGCTAAACATAATTCCCTTGGTGAAGCTCAAGAGTAGTAGTGTAAACGGATCGGGTTGGGTTGGGTTTAGAGTCTACTTCAATCCTAATCCATCCTTTTCTAACATGTAACCAGTCAGGTGAATACTCATTTTAAAAATTTCTGAGTACTACCTTACTCACTACCCATTAGGATAACGAGTGGTAAGTAGGGTTGATGGGTAAAATGTGAGTTTTTTTTTTTAGTTGTTACATCTAGACTTATATGATTTCATGGGCCTTTCATGGGCTGAATTAAACTTAAGATAATTATTTTATTGATTCCTAATAACTTTATAAGAGTTGGTAATATAGCAATCAAATATAATACTAAATAATTACAATTGTAAAAGAATTGAGCTAAAATTTCAAAATATTAGATAATACTTATATTGATTACAATAGTGCATAATTGTGAAAAACACAGCAAATCATTATCATACTACCAATGATAGAATGATATCAGAAATTGTTCACATAATATATGTTGAAAGCTCACATAATATATATTGTTTTGAAACAAAAAAGCCAGCCAACATAATGCTGCTGGTTGCATTATTTAATGGTTGAATTTTACATAAAGCTCACATTATGAATGGGTTTCAAATAATAAGGATCAAATCTAAAATATGAATTCACATATTCAACCATCACATTATATAATGTGAAATCGGAATCTCAAATATGAATTTAACCATCCAGCAGGCTTAAGCCTTCATTCAACCTAAAAAAAAAGTCAAGATTAGATAAATCATAAGAATATTCTTATGAATGTATATAGAAGATTGATTTACAAAAAAAGATTAGGAATTTCAATAAGATCTGAAGAAAATGATAATTACTTGTTTCCAGATTCAAGTTTTTCATCATGAAAATCTTTTGCTATTGTTCTTAGAAGTATACTAACAAGATTTTCTCCTACAAATACAATAAAAATATAAATTAGAAGAATTCACGTAAATGAATTTATAAGAATAGAAAGCAAGTGTAATTATAATTTACTACTAAGTTCATTTCTTATCTAATCTTATGCACATATAGGAGTTTCTACTGTAGTTGGATGTATAGAACTTTTATACTGATCATGTACTCTACTTTCAGTGTTAAAAGCGATCTCTAATGAAACAATAGATATAGGAATAGTCAAGATATTATGAGTCATACAAACTACTATACGATACTTAGGTGTTTCTATACTTCGTCAAGTTAAGATGTCAATTGGCAAACTTTGCATCAAGGTATTTATTATACTCATCCATTATTGTAGACAATAGATAATGTATAGGGAAAACAATCTTTTAAATATGTTGAACTAGTAATGATATTTGAACCATTTTCTCCTGGAATAAGTGTGGTATCTCCTATCTTCAAACAGTAGTCATTGTACATGTCTATCAAGTATGCCTTTATTTCTACAATATGATGTTGTCCATTTACACTATAAAATTTTCTCATATAAAACTTAATTATATTCATTATGTAACGAGGGTCTAAGATAGAAGCTATTAATAATACCATACTTGTAAAATTTTAGTACTTGTGAAATTTTACATTCATTCGATTGATCAATTGAAGAAATAAGAGGAACAGTATTTTGACAAAAATCATTTAGCATTACTTGTACAATACAAATAGTTTGCAAATGAATATAACAAGGCTGAAAAATTGTTAATGAGATTGTAAAAGTAATGCAAGCAACAATAAACAATCTTAACATATTCTCATTCCATTGCATTAAGTGCAAGCTTTTAAGAACTATCGATAATTGTTAAATTAGAATAGGCTTTTTTAAATTCCAAGGTAGTTTGCAACATAAAGAGGGTGGAGTAACATCTTACATAAAACAATTGTCCATACTCCATATGCTACAAGATTACTAATAAGAAGTGGTGGAGGCAGAAATAGGGAAAAATAAAAGAGATATCTTTATTGCTCATGCGTGTACATATATACATAGGAGACTAGATATCCAAGATATACAGATATCCAATAACCTATATAATCATAAAGACTTAACTACACATGTATTATATTTCTAACTCCCCTTCAAGTTGGAGCATACATATCAATTATGTCCAGCTTTGTCGCATAAGGCTTCAACATCCTAACATTATGATTCTTGGGGAAAATGTCTATTAACTGCTCGGAAGATTGAATATAAGGTGTAGAAATAATTCCTTTCATCATCAAATTTTTCACATAATGACAATCGATCTCAATGTGCTTCGTGAGTTCATGAAAGGTTGGATTATTTACAATGAATATAGCAGTCTAGTTATCACATCGCATTGACATGGATAGTTCAACACCAAACTCAAGCTACTCCAAGAGTGGCTTGATCTACACCATCTCACAAGCAGTCTGTGTCATGAATCTATACTCTGCCTTAACACTAGACTTTGACATTACATTCAGCTTTTTATTTCGCCATGTGACAAGATTACTACCGACATAAGTACAGAAGCAGATGTAGATTTCCTGTCCCTATGATCTCCTGTATATCCTAAGTAAGAATAAGTTATGATGTTTGTGTGATTATTCTATCTTTATACTAGACCTTTGCCTGTAGAACATGTAGTGCTTCCGTCAAGTGTACTCCTCGACTCATGCATGAATTGGCTCAATAGACTGACTGCATATGAGATATCCGGTCGAGTCACAGTCAAATAAATGAGCTTCTGATCAACAGTCTGTACTGATCAGGATCCTCTAACAAGTATGAATTGGTATCCCAGAATGCTTGTGTCTGTTCGATCAGAATACTATCTAGCTTGTACCTTAGAAGACCTGTTTCGTGTAGAAGATCCAGGACATACTTCATCGTTGACAGTGTCATCCTTCCAATTGTATAGACAAATTCAATCCTAAGAAAGTAGCGTGGCTTTTCCATATCCTCTGTGACAAAATGGGTTTATAGATGTTGTTTGATGTTTGTAATATACTTCACATCACTGCTTGTTACCAATATATCATCCACATACATTGTCAGAATAATGCATCCACATGTAGTCCTCCTGTAAAAAATTGAGTGGTAAACAGTGCATATTTGGAATCCCCTAGCAAAACCACATGATTAAACTTCTCAAATCATACTCGAGGATTTTGTTTAAGGCTATAAATTGCTTTCTTTAGTCTACATACACGATCCTTCTCCTAAGCAACATAATCTGAAGGTTGCTTCATGAGTACAAACTCAGTTAGATCTCCATTTAAGAAAGTATTCTTGACGTCCAATTGACACAATTCTCAAGAATTGTTGAGAACTAGAGGCAAAATAACATAGATGGAATTGAGACGAGCAACAGGAAAAAAAGTCTCTGCATAGTCGATGTCATAAGTGAAGCCTCGAGCGATCAATCTGGTCTTGTATCTATCAATGTTTCCATTTACTTTATACTTGATAGTATAGACCCATCTGTAAGTAAATTATTGTATCCTCAACATTATATGTCACTAATTTTCAAGTGCCACAGTTCATCATTGCAATTATCTCCTCATCCATAGCAGTCTTTTAGTGAGGAAGGGACAGTGTCTGCTGATGATGTCTGGGAATGGACTCAGAAGAGACAAGGTAAAACTACGAAAATGAGGATAAAGAGAATTATAGGAAACAAAATGTGAAATGGAATGAGCAGTGGAAGAGTAAGTACCTTTCCTAAGAGTAATAAAAAGATTTGAAGGACTGGGAGGTGAATTTGCATCTACAGAGAAGGCTGGGTTAGTTGTGATAGGCTCTGGTGGATGTTGACGATGTCGATAGACCTGCAAAGGATGAAGGTCTGTTTGTTACACAATAGAAACACCCTGGGAGTTGACATCTTGTAGTTCAATAACAGAAGGTATGGGAATAGACACAGTAGAGGAAGGCGTGTCATAAGAGTAACGCAGAGACTCAAAGAAGGTAACATAAGTAGAGATAAAATATTGCTGAGTAAGAGAATGAAAACAACGATAACCTCTTTAAGTTTTAGAATATCCGATAAAAATACACTTGATGGACCTTAGAGACAATTTATCAAGTTCAGGACAGAGAGATCGTGAATAAAGGTCACACAGGCAAAAACTCTGGGAGTTAAACTGAACAGTTCAGACGTCAAAGAAAAACCTCACCCTCTAGATGAGCAGACGACATCCTATTAATGAGATAGGTAGCAGTGAAAACAACATCGAACCACAAATATTTTGGGACATGCTTATGAACCATGAGGGTACGAGTAACATCTAAAATGTATTTATACTTTAGTTTTGCAATTCCATTTTGTCGTGAGGTGTGAGGGCACGAAGGCAGATGTATGATTCCTAGTGAGGCACAGTATGATGCAATTTTAGACTAAACAAACTCAAGGGTATTGTCAGTATGTAAATATTTTGGAGTAATTTCAAATTGATTTTTTATTTCTGTTAAAAAAGGTTTGAGTACATCATAAATATGATTACGATCATTGAGCAAATAAACCCAAGACACTGGAAAAATCATCAATAAAGATTATATAATATCTATGACTCGACACTGATAGAATCCTGACAGAATCCTAGACATCACAATTGACTAACTCAAACATTGTAGGATTCGACACAAGACGCAAATGTCTAAACAAAGTACGGTGGTGTTTACCTAACTGACAAGATTTACAATTAAAACGCGAGACAGAACACCATGGTAAAGCTGGCTGAAGCTTCTGGTGAGACGGGTGACCTAATCGATAGTGCCACAGGGATGACGGCTCAGATGTAGATGCTACAGACGCTAGTTCTTGAATTATATAATCACCAACCAGTAGGTACACATTATTTGCTCGCTTACGGTTCAAATTAATCCTTCTCTTCATTTGCAAATCATGAAAGATACACTGAAAAGGAAAGAAGGTGACATAACAACGTAATTATTTGGTAATTACATTAATTGGCAACAAGTTAATAGAAAATTTATGTGCAAAAAGGACATTTTGAAAAGACAATTGTGAAGAGGCTTGCACAACCCTTTAACATGAGATAGGACAAGTTTGGCTGTTAACAATTGTCAGAGATAATTGGGATAAATGAGTTAACAAATTTTGTATATATGACATGTATGAGGAGGCATCAGAATCAATAATTCAGGAAGTATCCCTAGATGTGAAAAGGACACTAGCAGTTTGAGTAGCAATAGCAGCAGAATCAGTGACCTTTAGTTGTTGAAGTTGCTCATAGTCAACCTAGGACACGGTGAAGGTCTACTCGTCGTTGGTTAAGGTCACAGGTGAAGACTCTGTAGTAATATGTGTCGTCTGTGATCTACCAATCAGATTCCAACATTTGTGTCTACTTGATGTTCCAATCATCCATAGTGTGTACGTTTTGGACGTTCACTTCCGTCAGATTGACCACGACCACCACCTTGGGAACTACCATAACCACATCCTCTAATAACAGCCATCATTGAAGACTCTAGAGTTTAAGTAGAAGTGCCTGTGGAGACTCGTAATGCCTTAGAGAATGCAGTAAGTTTAGAACACTATTTGCATCTAAAATTTGCCCGCGAATTCGTGAGCTAAGATCAGAATTGAGGTTGAAGATATAAATGGCCAAGTTCTTCACGATATTTCTTCATTTTGCTGACATCGTCGGTAAGAGGTTGATATATCTCAAGTTCATCAAACAATGCACGTAAGTGTGTGAAGTGTTCTTATACAGATTGATCTCCTTGATGAAAGGTGAACAATTGTTCATAAACTTCAAAAACTCGGGAGGTGTTCTTCACGTGCCCATGAGTGAGTCTACATGTATCTCAGATCTTCTTAGCTAGCTTTAATAACATTACAATACGTGCAATGGTAGGCTCCATATTGTTTCCGAACCATGTAACAATAACTGTCATCCGCACACCAATCTTCATATGCCACATCTTTGCTATCTGGAGGAGGATGTGTGAAATGTTTCAATTTTCGATGTGTGGTGATGAAGGTTTTAAAACTTTGTGACTAGAAAAGATAGTTTGAACTATTTAATTTTTCAGAGGTGTCACTAAGATGTTTGACCAATGATTTCCAAGAAGTCATATTAGATGCAAATGAAAGATAACAGATATATGATCTAAGAGAATAACAAATATGTGAACTGGACTGCTCACTAACACATGTGGATATGATGTATCCATATACAACGGAAACTGGGGACAACGGGTGGCCTAGAACATAGCCTGATACGCTCATTCACGACACGGGAGGGGTTGGATTGCCCTAAAACTTTGATTGGAATGGTTGGGGGAGTCATCGGCGGTTAGACATGCGTCAGTGAGGGTTGATGGTGCTGATGGACGGCCTGGGTAGGCTCGGTTATGGTTGTTGGAAGCTCTGGACGGCCCGATTGTGTCCAACTGACGGCCTAAAGGGATCGACCGAAGGCGTTGGACACCATGGAGTGGGCTTGACGGTGGCACAACAGGCGAAGGTGGCGGCAGCGACGAGAGGTTGTTGGAGACAGGTCATCGACGGTAGGTAGGGTGGTTGGTGGCTGTGTTATGTCTCCTATGGTTTTATCTGTGAGCTCTGATACCATGATGGAGGCAGAAATAGGGAAAAAAATAAAAGAGATGTCTTTATTGCTCATGTGTGTGTGTGTGTGTGTGTATATAGGAGACTAGATACCCAAGACATAAACGGATATCCAATAACCTATATAACAATAAAAACTTAACTACACATGTATTATATCTCTAAAAGGAAGTTTCTTCAAAATTTCTCTAATTTGTGGAACAATTATCTAAAACAATAAACATTAATTTTCTATCAATGCTCTATTTATATAATTTCTCCAAAATGACTTTTAAAAGTGCAATTACAACATAAAGAGCATCAATTACAAAAAATTTAGGATTCTCAGATGTAATTTGTAATCATCATCAATGTCTAATGCTGTCAGTGTAAAGTAGTCTTTGTTTTGAATTGATGTCCACACATGGTAAGGCGGATACGACAACTAAGTGTATCTAGAAGATTATATAATTTCACCTTTTCTTCTTCATATATGTTGATGCAATCCTTTTTTATTGTGATATGTGAAATCATTATAAAAAGTGATTGAAGATTTTTAATGAATTTCTGAAATCCAACATGATCAACAATAACAAATGGATATTCATGAAGAATGATCATTTGAGCAAAATTCTAAATTTTTATGTCTATAATATTTTCTCTATCTCTTTTCTATCCTGCCACATTTATTAACATTTGATGGACATCTTGCTTCATTTTTGAGGAATATTGAAGTTTTAAGTGATGAATTAAATTCTTAGTCCCATCTTTTAATCTATTCATAAATTCGATACTATAATATTTATAATATTTACATTTTGCCTTTGTTATTTCATCAACTTCAATTTTGGTAAAATCATTTCAAGCATTTGATTTTGATCATTTTATCTTTTTCTGAGTGTTAGTGGTTGTTGTTGGTTCTTGTTGTTCAATAGTAGCAGACTCAAGTACTCAACATTAATTAGTTCTACATGTGACATTGTATTTAGAAAATAAAATGAGTCAAAATAAAACCACATAAAATGACTCAACATTAATTGGCATAAACAAAATAAAACTCTGCATAATAGGCGTAAACTAAATAAAATCAGTATAAAATCAGCATGCAAATTGAGTCAACAAGTTGAGCATAAATTAAACATTAAATGGCATAAACTAAATAAAATTAGTATGCAATTTGAGTCAACAAGTTGAGCATAAAGTTGACATTAATTGGCATAAACAGAATAAAACTCTGCAAGTTTTGAGTACATAGGAGTTGGGAAAAGAGAGGAAATTTACAGGAGTTACAAAACCTAAAATGATAGCTCACCTCCTTAATTTGATTTCAGTGAATTTTGAGCAACAAAATAGATGATAAACCCAGTAATCTGCCAATATCAGATGAAAACTGGACTGGTAACAAGAAAAGGAAGAAAGAATATTTGTTGCCACCATTGGATATCACAGAACATTACCTACCAATTAGCACTGCAAAGAAGCTAGATGATGTTACAGGTTGTCAAAATCTTGCTTGCCAGGCAACTTTGATTACAGGTGATGCTTTTTGCAGGAGGTGTTCTTGCTGTATCTGTCACCAGTATGACTTCTTTTTCAACTCTGCATAACGGAGACTCCATACAAACCAATTAGTGATGTAGAGAATGTAACTCACATAGAACCTTCTTTTTGTGAACTGCAAGCTCCTCTAAAGAATGTGGCTTGTGCTTATCAATCCAAACTCTTTAGTACTAACCTTACTTGAACCTCGGCCAAATTGTTTTATTCCTCAGATAGCAGGGAAGAGAATACAAAATGAAACATGTATAAGAAAAGTGACTTGCAGCCGAAAGACATGGAGAACATCTTGCTTATAAAAGTATCTCTAAGGGGAAAAATTATGAAATTGGCTGCATGAAAGTGGGGAAAATTGGAGTAGTTGTAACTTGTGAGTTGCAACAAGGGCATATTGCCTAGGATGCAAAAAAAATAGAGCATAAAGATTCAAATACATGTATTATATTGTTCTTGTTGTAAGGTGTGCAGAAGTCAGATGGCTCTGCAACAAATAAACAATGACTACCATCAGAAATGAAGGCATATTGGGATAAACATGGAGCTCATCAAGACATAAAAATCATCTGACAGTCAGCTGGGGCTGAGGCTGGGGCGCCCGATTGGGGCTGGGGTTGGCAGAGTGACGGTCAGCGGGGCTGGAGAATGGAAATTGGGATTTGGGAGTGAGGCTACGGTTGGAGTTCGGGATTTGCAGCTGGGGTTGGCCGTTGGGGCCTGCGAAGAGGCGATCGGTTGGGTTGGCGGAGTGGCGGCGGTCAACAATGCTAGAGATATGTATTTGGGAACGACTGACTGTACCATAGTGGGGTTGGAGCCTGGAAAAGTGGAGAGTGGACGAGTGGTTTGTGGAGTCACGGAGTCTATGGATCTAGAGTTGAGGATGTTTGGGGAATGATGTTTGGATGTTTATATATTTATATTAGGGAATTAGGTTTTGTGTAAATTTACCAAGTTATCTTTGGACAATGGGTTAACAAATTATGTATAGCTTATTATCCAAATCTGTTAAATTGATAGGTTAGTGAGTGATAGGTTAACGAATTAACAGGTATACAAAATCTCTACCCTAATCTGTTCCTAATGGGTCGGACCAGGTCTGATGATACTTGACTTACTTACAGTCCTACCCTAAAGGCAGAAAAAGAGCAATCAGGCTCCCACGAAATAGATTGCTGCCTTCGAAAATGGGGTTCGTATACCATTTGCCCACCCAATACAAGTGATCCAATCCATAGTTGCTCACCTCTTTGCCGTATATCCTCAATGTTTGGGATGTCACGAGAGATGAATAGCCGCTTCTTATCGCATGAATGATCGTGGAACCAGCATTGATCTTCGTAGTCTCAGAATCCACAGTCGTGTCCTCCGAGGTATCTGCTTTCCCAAAGAACAGGTCACCCAGCCAGTTTTCCTCAGCACCACTGCTGCTTTCTCTTTGTTCATCCCTGCCATTGCATCCCGAAGAAGACACTTGCATATTACTTGTGGGGAAGAAGACACTTGCATATTACTTGTGGGGTTGGAAGAACCCTGTTGACTCTCCTGGTTTCTTTGGTGGGGCTGGGTTTTCAGTGCTTTGCTGGGAAGCCATTGGAGTAGACCAAGAACAGAAAGAAAGTTACTATCAACTAGCCTGATGTGCAGAGTGTGTTCGGTGAAAGCAGTAAAATGGCAACTCGTGGTAAAAGTAGAAAGACAGGTTATTTTGTAAGCGAAGCACAAACCACCTTCTACCAACCAAAATGCATGCTTTTCCATGAGCAAGGCAAAAAGGACATGACGCCTGGCATTCCACCGCATGCACAGATCATCTTGTTGCAAGGTTGTCATGCCAACAGAGCAAGATAATTACTTTGCATTTTGACCACTGTAACAGCTCAGAATACATAGGGGACTCCTGATGTGGGGTTTAGTCCCACTGACATGTGTATACCAATCACCTGAGTCATGGAACCCATCTCCTCGACTCAGCGATGGGTGTTCCCTATTCTTGGCCCCACAGCACATGTAGCCCGGTTACTGGACATGTAGCACGTGTGTCTCCGACATAATGGCTTGGTTTCATGCTTTCGGTCTGCTTGGGTTCATGCTTTCAGCCTGCATGGCAACAGATGTCATGTTCTCCCATGCTTCTCCGGTGTATCACACCCACAGGTTTTGTCAGGTCCGACAATCAAAGAATCCCCAAGGTGTCGAGCGGTAGGAACGAAGAGTTGCGAGAAAACAAGTCCATAACTATTGTTGTAATTGTTGCTTAGGTTCGTGGCATCCTCTGATTGGGCCACATCATCGAATCTGTTGTATTTGTGAAGGTATCTAGATGTATGTAATTATTCATAATTCAATCCAAAAACCTAATTCTTCTCTTAATCAATCCAGCATTTGACTTACATATCGGAGGGGCACCGGCTGGAGGAGGGGTGCCCTTCTAACTGCTTTATTTTGTGTAGATTTGTCGGACCGACTATGTCTCATGTAGTCATGTAGGATACCCTTTGAACGATTGAGACGTGCTGACTAGGTGTGTCAGCTCAGACAATCTTTGGAGCAAGATCATGTATGGATGCATACATGATCACATTATCACTGACTGCATTCTGAAGCATTGGGTATGTGCTTGTTTCACGGGCATCGTGATTTAAAAATGATAACATTAGATATTTGGTTTGGTGTTTTCTTAAGTGGTTGGGAAGCCAAAATAGATTTGAATTTGAGTGCTTGGTTTGGATTCAAGTGATTTTTCATTTTGATTAAGTTAATGCTAAGTGTGAACTGTAACAGCAATTGCAAGTCAGCGTATCAATGAAGTAACTAACAGCTTGATGCTTTTTTTTTTCTTGATTAATCTGTACTGACTGCAAGTTTAATATTGTTGACTATTATTTTTCTTTTAATTTTAGTACTTCAAAAAATTATCTTTGATGATCCCTTAATAATTTTGGTGCAATTTTCTTCAGGCTGTTGATATTTCAAGGCCTGAATATGAGCCCTCCGACATGGATATCCTGTATGCAGATGGAATCGCTACTTCCAATGGACTGGCATACACTGAATTCTCATTCCCAAATACAGTACATGATTGTTGTGGTGGCACTGATACTGATAGTCAACATGAGATACTCTTCAGGTTAGGATGCATTTTTAGTAATTACTACTATCACATGGCATCTCTTGATTTTTTCTTTTTAAAAATGAGACTAGCCTCATAATGTATCCTGCCCATGGGTGGAGAAGAAAGGTGATGCAGGTTGGGAGGAAGTCCACATTTTGGAGGGAAGAAAACAATTTGAGAATTCCCCTAGTACACTTTTTATTGGTGGGGTTCAACTCTTGTCTCCTTGGGCAGTACAACAAAATGAGCTATGAGCTTATGTGCACATCTCATGTTTTGATTTACAAAAAAAAATTCACACGATTTACTGTTGAATTTCTACTTTGGTACTGTATTTCATTTTCACATTGTTCACTTTGCATTTATTCTCTATGTTTGCCTAATTTTTTGTTTATAACCTGGGTATGGCTTTTGTTGGTGTCTGCTACAGACTACATCTTATTATTTCAGCCTCTTTCCTTCAGCTTTCCTCTATATTTGTTGTTATTATTAATATATGCCAGGCTGTGAAAAGGAAAAGATGTGTTTTCCTTTTGGCATCCATAAAAGAGAAGATGAATTTATACAGATGATATTGAAATTATAGTTTTCATGTTAAAAAGTAGTGATGCCAGAAAATGTCATACAACACTGATGAAAAGTTGGTTGCTTCCTATTTGACTTTGTTTTGAAATAATGCCTTGCATTGATTTGTATGCACATATTACAGGTACCAACTCATTAGAGTGCACACTAAAGGTCTTGGTGAGAACCGCAAGTGCTTGGAGATGTTTGAAGATGCTCGGATGGTTATCTTCTGTGTTGCATTGAGCAATTACAATGAGTACACTGAAGATTCAAATGGAGTAACTATCAACAAAATGTTGGCGAGCAAGAAACTCTTTGAGAGCATTGCAATACATCCAACTTTTGAGCAGATGGATTTCCTTCTTATGCTAAACAAGTTTGATCTGCTTGAGCAAAAAATTGATCAGACCCCCCTCACAGTCTGCGACTGGTTTAATGACTTCAATCCTGTGACGAGCCGTCACAGCTTCAATAGGAGCAATGGGAGTCGCAATAGTCGGAATGCCTACAACAATGCATCGCCTGCACAGCAGGCCTTTTACTATATTGCCATTCAATTCAAGAGATTATTCACTTCTATAACAGGCAGGAAATTATACGTTACAATGACAAATGCCCTGGACTCTGACTCTGTTGATAATGCATTAAGATATTCGAGGGAGATCGTGAAGTGGGAGGAAGAAAGAATTATCTTTGGCACAGGTGAGGTCTCAGCTTATAGCACAGAGCCCAACTCTTGTTCTGATTGAATAAAAACAACGTTTGTAAATGTATTCCTTTGATTTCTTTTGTTATTATTAACACCCACCATCGGGTGCTTGTAAATGTTATTTATAGTGGAATAGAAAAGAAGTTTCTGTTAGCTGTATGACACGTCTAGTTCTCTTCAAGAAATGAGAAAGGTTGGCTGATCCTTGGGGAGTTGCAAAATTGTACATTTCTATCGTGCTGATTTCTTCATCGTGATTGCTTGCGTAATTCGTGTATTGATACGGTTGCTTATTGAAGCGCTTGTTGCAACAACGGTAGATCATTACAGCTCTGTAATCGTTCTAAAAAACAAATCACCTGAAAGAAATCAGTCTGCAAAAACTGCACTTCTCATTTGTAGTTTCGAAAGAACTTCTAGTTCCTAAAATCCAAGTCTTGCTTGCAAGCAAGCTACTCTTATGAGTGAGACAATTTGCTAAAAAACACTTTTCAATAAAAAGTACTTACAAAGGAAGCTTTCTTCTAAACGTCTTCTTTTTTTTTTTGAAAACAATGATGTTTTATGTGAATTTTACCGTAATACAACTTCTGGGAAAAAAAACCGATTTGTGATTAAAAATTGCAATTCCATCCAAAACTATTAAAAAAGAACAGTTTAGAATGCATGGACGACAAGGCAGTAGAGATCACTAAAAATTGTTTAGGAAATCAAGTTCTTAAAAAAATTCTCATGTGCTGCTACCACCCTTGGCATGGAATACTAATGGTCACAAATTTTCCTTGGACTCTCATCAAGAACAACTTTGTGTGGAATTAAACTAAGCACACACGCTTTTGATTGGTTCAGCCTCTTTCTTTTACTTTCGCACTTGACACTAAGCTACACATAATTACATATACAAGCATACATGAACACATAGAAGTAGGAAAGCATCCTCCTTTTATTTTTCCTTAATAGAATATTATAGAAGAGAACACTCTTGCACTTGCTTGATTTCGATTCTCTTCTCCCTCTTATGTACGTGTTTACATACAAAACACCAGTCCATACAAACAAGACACACCTTAATTGTCATATTAAATCTTGATCAGTTATATGTTTGATCTACATGTGCTAAGCATAATGTCCACATGACTCACACACCATTACACTTCGACATTTACTCATTTGATCTTCATGCCACTCTAACAGTTGTTTCATTTGTACGTGTCACTTTTCTCAAAGACAACTCCTTCCCCTGACTCAACAAAACAAGTCTAGACCTCCACTCCTTTCACGTTTCAGTCTGGAGGCCACATGTTTAGCACCTCAATTATGGTACACGCATATTCAAAACATGCATGTCTAGGACAGTGCTACCCCTAACCCTATCCTGGAGTCTTTCACCTTACAGGTAACTTATGCATTATGGTAGTATTTGGAAATACTTTTTTTATACCAATTAATTACATTAAGCGCTTATTGTCCAATAAACATTTCCAAACGATGTCTAATACATGAACTTTTCTAAAAAAAACTGCTTGTAACTTTTTAGTGTATTGAAAGTTATTGGACAACTTTTTGAAAAGTTAATGGTTGTCAACTTTTTAGAAAACTATGTATATTAGTCTTCCAATTTTCCAATGATATTCTCATACATTGGTTTTAAGTACACCTTTGCCGTTGTCTGAAAACGTCACTATCGTCTTTGATTGGAATCCATCAAGGGAAGGCTGGCAAGGTCAACAACAACGACACTAGCAGTGACGGATTCTGATGACAACAATTGATTCCAGCAATGACGGCACCAACAATGCTGGATTCTGATGGTGGCGACAAATTCCAATGACAATGATAGTAAACTCCGATGAATTCTAGGGATGACATCGATGCTTGTGGATTCTAGTAGCGGCAATGGTGGTCTCTAGCGCTGGTGATGATGAATTCTAATAGTGGTAATGAAGAACTTTGGCGACAGCAACAGATTCCTACAGTGAATTCTGGTGACGTTAGTGGTGGCGGTGGACTCTAGCAGCAACGATGGTGGTCTCTAACTGTAACACACAAAAAATTTATTATACTTGTAATTAACTGAAATTAATAAACTTTTATTATGGACGATAGTTACTGACATGTGGTCTCTATTTGTGGACTTTGTACATGATGTTTGGGCCTTGTTTGCTGTTTTAGGCCATTGGATTAATTAGCCTCGCGGGTTAGCACCACGAGCTGGCCTTGCAGGCTAGAACCACAGGTGCGCCTCATGGCTTGATACCATGGCTTGGTACCATGAATTTTCAACAGTTAATTCAGAAATTAACCGAAATGTTTTCCCTATTTGCCTATGGTGGTTTAATTGTGGTCGTGCGTATGGTGGAGTTGTTACAACGATAGTGGAGTGGTTGGCCTTATAAATGGATTCGTTGCGCCTGTGGATTGATTGACCAGTGAGGTTGTTGGGGTTTGCATGTAGAAGACTATAAAGAGAGAACGAGACATCTCTCATAAGCCAACCTCTTGTTGTCTTCCTCCGTAAGTCAAGCTCCCTTCCTTCCTCACGAAGCTAATTCTCTCTCTTCCTTCACCTTCCTTTTCCTTTCCCTCTTCCTTCCTAAGAATTCAGACGAGAGAAAGAAAGAGAGAGGTAACATAGAGTATGGGAGAGAGAAGGGTGACCGTCGAGAGTGTGCCTAGCCTTAGGACGTCGTCCTTGTGATTGTGGTGAGCTCTGGAGAACGCAGTGTTGGTCGACAAAGACTGTGGTGATTGTTGACAGTGGTGCATAGCGAGTCGTCTTAAGATGCACACTCCACAACTTCACTTTGTTTCCTGTAAAATTTTATATGATTGTGTTCCTTGTGGAAATTCTAAGCATGATGGAAGAGATTTCATAATTTTTGGTTGAGTATGTGATCTTTAATATCAAAAATTTGAAAACTATTGATACAGTGGTATTTTTTTAGTGATTACTCGAGTTATACTACATGGAATTTAATAATTTTAGTATCGTTGGATTGCTTGTTTGATTTTCTACATTTTGGTATGTTAATTGCCAAGTATGGTGTCCTGTAGAGGAAATAGCAATTTGAGGAGTGGGTAATCGTAAAGCTTTGGTTCTTTGAGCTCTGGGTTTCAAGGCGACCTACAGACTACCATCATGGGTCATGCCCACGAGCAAGCCATGTAGGTAGGCTCCTCGAATTTCAAAGCCCATTCTAGATGCTAGAGTTGGTATTTTGGTGTTTTGGTTCTGATGTTTTGATTACTGTTATGATGTTTAGTTTTGTGAATGTCTTGATAATGTATAGATGGTTTTAAAAATAGATTTCCAAGCTAATGAGTCAGTGTTTTAAAAGAATTTTCTGTAGTTTTCTAGTTTGGTGGACCAAGAGACCAATGGATTGCGTTGTCTGGACCAGAGGATGTGATGACATTCTCGGGTGATTGGACATGTTATCTACGTTGAAGTTAAAGACCAAGAGGTTGTAAGTAAGTGTTCAGGAGACCGAGGCTGAAGTCCGTTGGTCGATGCGTCATTTGGACCTGAAGGTATGAAACTCCAGTCCTTATAGGTGCTAAGACCCAAGGTACCGTCCGTACCAAGTGGTATCGTAGCAATGAACATAGGAGGTATGAGACTCTTGAGTAGCTAAAGGTAATACCCTAGTTGCTGCAAGTATCAAGTTGTGGTGAATGTTGACACCAAGTTACGACACTAAAAGGACGTTCCCTATGGTTTGTCCTTCGGGAGGACGAACAACTCTTCTAGGTGTAGGTTGACCAAA
The DNA here is from genome assembly GCA_024699735.1 of Posidonia australis. Lineage (NCBI taxonomy): Eukaryota > Viridiplantae > Streptophyta > Magnoliopsida > Alismatales > Posidoniaceae > Posidonia > Posidonia australis. The sequence goes on from JAMKQA010005315.1 coordinate 17,620, forward strand.
CTTTTCGGATGTGAGGTTAACCTTTCGAGAGTTCTATAAATGGTGGGACATCAAGATAGGCAGACTCCTCCAAAAGGAAGTTGTCTATGGCAGTGTAGATCCTAGGGTGGCCCTTGGTGGTCTGCTTGTGGCTAGAATTGATTACTTGACGTCAAGCAAGATGACTTATTGTGTAGTTTTGATGTTCCTATGTAGTTTTCTACAGGTTTTGGCCAATAGGGCCCGATTTTGAGATATAGATGGTTTCCTAGTGATTTTTGGAAAGAATGAGAATAGTTTTGGAAATTGTTTTAAAGTCAGATAAGATTTTATGTGATTGGTTTTGCTCAATTTTTCTCGTGTTTTTTTCCTAGAGTGTGTGCTGAGTGACTTTTTGGTTACTCATGCGTGTTTTTTTTTTGTATTTTTTAATTACTAGTGTAAACAGTTAACTGAGTAGCACAAGTGCATATAATCAATGGTCACTAGCCGCACACTACAGGTTTCTAGTAGTCTAGATGTTTTTAGATAGTCTTTAATTATTCTATAAAATTTGGTGTTTAATTTTAATTGGACTATTAGATTTAATGGTAGGGACTTAGGTCTTTACAAATTTAATATTAGAGTTCAGATTCACTAGGTACATTGGCCTAGGTATCTGATTATGATGATCCTATAGGATTGCATGTCATGAATTCTACACCTGTCGATTTTATCATGATTTCTGGATGTTTGTTTGTTGATTGTGGTGTAGGTATTCTATCCTTTCTTGTGGAATGTCTCGCCAAGGCCCCTGTCGAGGAACTCAAATGGCAGGGAATGAAGGTCAAGCTACAGAGTTTGGTGCACGAGATCTCCCATGTTTTTTGCAAGGGAGGCTCCAATGGATTGTCAGGGGATCCGTGGCTTCATTAGTTGAGCAAGCTCCGTACACCAACATTTAAAGGTAAAGATGGGCTTGCGGAAAGTGAAGTATGGTTGTAAAGGATCATAAAGATGTTGAAATGGCATGTGCAGAGAAGCATTGGGTATGACCACTTATTTGCTGGAAGATGTGATAGATTAGTCGTGGAAAGCTATGCAACGGTTGAAGTGGTAGAGATCAAGTGGAAGGATTTTGTAACGCCCTGATCCCAGGCACGCTACCAAAATCACAGCATCGTATGCAAAATTACACTAATTACAGTAATAATAAATAATTGTAACTAAGGTTCACCTCTAAGAAACGATGTGCGGCTAAAAACTCCTACTCCAACGTCGAAACTCGACTGTACACGATCTGCACCTGAAAGCCAATCAAAGCATGAGTGAGTGACATCTACTTCACCCAGTACACGCCCTAAACACACAATAACAAAAACCCAGCAAAAGCACTAAAAATACAACTTTTAATTTATAAAACTTGATTTTCTTTTTAAAATCTAGTTTTAAAACATCCTTTTCTTTTCCTTTGAAATCATTTGGGAATCTGTTCCCACAACCATGTTTTTTTCAAAACTCACTTTTCATTTCCTTTTTAAAACATTTGGAATTTTGTTTCCAAAACCACATACTTTTCCAAAACTCATCTTTCTTTCTTTTTGCACTTTTCAAAACCTCTCATATTTTGAGAAATTCACATATACGATCAAGTCCAGCCTAAAACACAATGCCTCACAGTGCTCAAACCGAAATCATAAATACTGACTGGTAACTAGTTAAAACACAATCCTTATTTTATTTTAGGATTTTAAGACCATTCATTCATAAGACTTATCCTAACCAAACCACATTTCTTTCTTATTCATTTCCACTTTTCTTTATTGATGTTACTTTAATTAAGAGTAACCAAACACACAAGCAGCAGGTGAGGATATCATTTTCCCCACCTCTCTATACTACCACGATGAAGTTCGTCGTGCGGAAGGACACCACTCCGGCTAACCAGCCTTAATTCTTTTCTTATATGCACAGAGATACGTCTTTATCTGACGTCCCATCGGTGACCCGAACAATTAGGTTCAATAACCGTCAGTGACTCGAACACCTAGGTCTCATACTTCTAGGCCCATCCTACACTGTCACGAACTCAATGACCCGAACACCCAGGCCCACATACTCAAGCTCAGCTTACATCGTCTTAAGCTCGACAACCACAATTGTATCTGACAATTAGTTTCATTGGAGTCTCATACTCCTACCACATTGCCGACACCAACCCCCTGTGGTTCCTTAACACCTTACTTGTGTTTTATTTTCAAAACTCTTTAAGTTTTCCTTTTTCAAAACCATTTTCATTCTATTCTTTTCATTGCAGGAATCTATTTCCATGCAACACCTGACCTTCTTCTAGGGTCCCAGCTTAATTCATGAAAAATCATGCTTTTTAAATCATAAATTGGGTCTCATGCCTAAAATTACTCAAAAATCATATATTTAATGACTTTTATTCATTTTTAGGGTCTAAAACCCAAAACTATTCCTAAATTTACTTATTTGGGTTTCATATTCCTCCATGACATTTACATAGGGAAAACACCATTAACACCTGCTCGTTGTCCATTTAAGACCTTTTATTTCCATCATTTATGACCATTTATTCATATGGACTAAGGGATGAAAACAACAGGCCAAATTAAAATTCGGTATATCAAAAATCACTGGTTTGGTATACCGAATATTTTCGGTACACCAAAACCTCCTGTTTTGGTCGACCGATGGGTTTCGATCTACTGAAACCGGACGCCTCTATTCAAACTGACAGGGATTCGATATGCCGAACTCATTTCGACATGCCAAATCTCCCGTGTTCTACACAAGGGCCCTGCCAGCAACCACTCGTTCGTCGGAAGTGGAAGCCTTTAGCGAACCCCTCAAACATGCATCATAAAATGCAAATGAATCATGGAATGTAGACCCTTAAGTCTACTTCGAAACTCCTCAAACTATTCATCAATTCATTCAAATGCAATTCATACAAAAATCACAAAGGAGTGAAGCTTATTAACGACTACTATAGCATGCATCCCTAAATCTCGTATAACCCTACAAATTTCCATCCTAACTGCATGATATCTACATATTCATACTATTCAACACATTTCCAACCATTCTATTATTTTTCTATGATTTTACAAGTATTTATCACTATTTTCATGCATTTAACATATCATGTTGTAAGAGAACGGAGGAGGAGTCGAGTACCTCCAACGACGAACTCTCTCGACTCTGACGAGCCTCTCCTGTCCTGATGAAGCTCCTCCCCGCAGGCGGACCACGCGGAGAACCTCCCTCCTCTGGCTCGCGCACCTTTCTTCCTTTCTCTCTTTCCTCTCGTGTCAACCTTCCTCCCCTTTCGTTCGCCTCCGCCCCTCTTTATCTCCTCCTCCTCCTACGTCGCCCATCGCATCAGAAGAGACCAGAGTCACGGACGGCCATCGCAAGGTGACACGCCAACCGAGACAACTGTGCATCCTCAGACCAGACCCTACATTAATCCTAAATCACAAGCAAGTACACAGGAAACCAACCAACCCTCACGCTCACAAGAAACAACAGATTATCTATTAATAAATTATTTATACAATATTACAATTAATTACATAGTTTACAATTAAAAATGGATAATCAAGTCCAGATGTCACAGATTTCGAGGTGACCTTCTACGAGAAGTACTTTCCTAGACACGTATAGGACAAATTTGACTGAAAATTCCAGAATTTGTAGCAGGACCATATAACAATGAGTGAATACGAAGCCACTTTTGCTTGGCTAGAATGATTCACCGAGACATTTGATTCCATGGAGTGGGTGAAGAAGTTTCTGGAGGGCCTTCAGCCAAGGCTGAGGATGAAGGTGATGGCATGTCGGTGCTAGATAGTTGCGGAGATGGTCGAGATGACTTCTCGACGAATATAAGAAATTTATGGAAGATCGACCTAAAGGAAAGTCCAAGTCGTCTTTTCCTTCACAGTTCTCTTTCTTGGGTATACCAAGCTCTAACGGTTCTGGTAGTTCTAGAAAGAGAAGGGGAACATCGAAGTCTTTTACAACGGTCGGTACAACTTTACTAGTTCTAGTCAGACAAGTTCTAGTGGACCTGGAGACAAGTATTGCTACATGTGTGGCCAAGCAAGCCATCTCACGTCAAGTTTCCCACATTCGCAGCAAGCACCAAGACAAGTAGTGTGTGACAATTGTGGGAAGCCAAGGCACATTCAGAGGACATGCCCAGACCCTCCTAAGAGAGCAATGAGTACACCACAACAACCTACTCAAGGGCGTGTCTTCACCATCACTGCAATGCTGGAACTTCAGGAGATGTTGTGAATGGTAAGGACTCATAGTTTCTATGTGTGTAACCCTTCTTATACTGTTTGTAATCTCCTTTGTATTATAGACAGTTGTTTAATTAAGAATGTTGTTTTACTAATGTGTGCTTGGCTATTAGGCTATTTTCTTGTGACAAGTCGATGGCCAAGGTCTTGTTTGAATCAAGGAGTACTTTCTCCTACATATCTGAGTCATTGGCTGTGGAGATGGAAGATAGACCAACAAGACTTGCCTTTCAACTTAACGTAGTGATACTACTGGGAGAACATAGTTTAGCTTGGAAATACTTGTGATCTATCAGCCTCGACCTGAATGGAAGGGAGTTCAATGCCAGTCTTATCATCATGAACATATAGGAGTACAATGTGATATTAGCTCATCAGTCCGCTCTGATCAACTGTGCTCACAGAAGGGTGTATTTCGATTCTACTGAGGTTGATTCTTTCTTTGTACAAGGTGTGTGTCAGTATGAGCCTAAACTTGTTATTTCAGTGATGAAGACTTACAAGTCATAAGCCAAGGAGTGCATAGGATATTTAGCTAGTGTGGTCACCTCTACATCTCTTGAGCTAAGACTTCATAATATTTTTGTGATGTGTAAATATTTCGATATTTTTCTTGATGAGTCGTTTGGCATGCAACCTCACAAGGAGATAAAGTTCTTGATCGATATGGTACAGAGAGTTGGTGTAGTTTCAAAGCCTTCATATCACATAACACCAGCAGAATTAAGAGAGCTCAAGTCGCAATTCCAAGAATTACTGGATAAAGGTTTCATTAGACCAAGTGTGTCTCCATAAAGAGTACCTATCTTATTCGTTAGTAAGAAGGATGGCTCATTCCACTTATGCGTAGATTATTGGATGTTAAACCAAATAACAGTAAAGAACAAGTATCCTTTGCCTCACATTGATGATCTGATCAACTACAATCTACTTCGATATTCTCAAAAATTGATCTAAGGTCCGAATATCATCAACTTAGGATCTGTAATTCAAACATCTAGAAGATTGCCTTTTGAATACGATACGACCACTATAAGTTTACAATTATGCCCTTTAACTTAATTAATGCCCTTACCACATTCATGGATCTAATGAACAGGCAGGTCCTTTCATGGAACAATTCATGGTAGTCTTTGTTGATGACGTTCTGATTTACTCTCCAAATATGGAACTCATGCCTACATCTGAGGACACTATTAGATACTCTGAGATAACATCAACTATATGTTAAATTCTTCAAGTGTGAAATTTTACTAAACAAAGTTATGTTCCTCGATCATCTTATTTTAGGAGACATTAAAATAGATCCTACCAAGGTAGAGGTAGTGAGTAACTAAGAGACCCAAGACTATATCAGAACTAAAGAATTTCTTGTGTTTGACAAGCTATTACAGTAAGAGACTTTTCCTCTATAATTGCGTCCCTAATGGAATTGACGTGGAATGAAATTTCATTCTTTTGGAACTACAATTATGAAACAAACTTCAACAAGTTGAAGACTCGTTTGCTCACAATTTCCATTTTGACTCTACTTTCTAGAAGTAATGGCTTCACAGTGTATAATGATGCTAATGGTATTGTATAATGACCTTAAACCGTTACCACCAAAACTAATAGCCTAACTAAAATCAAATATAATTTAACATAATAATTAAAAGTTGTCTAAAAAACATCTATACTACTAGAAACCTATATTGTGCGAATAATAAACCCAATTATGTGCACTAATGCTAATTGATTATCGTTTGTACTTGTAATTGAGAAAAAACACAAAAAAACACAGATGAATGACCAAAAAATCATTGAATGCACACTCCACAAAAAAGATAAGAAAACCATGCACACTCCACAAAAAAGATAAGAAAACCAAACTAAAGTCAACGATATAAAGTTCATCCAACTCTAAAACCATTTCCAAAATTATTTTATCTTTCATTTGAAATCACCATGGAAATGACTCTTGAGCTCTGCGGTGAAGCTCTTGTGAAATGTCACGAGTACACAAAAAAATAATGGATTATCATATAAAGTACCATAGTGAGAAAGTCTGACAAATATTTTGGCTTGATGCAAGTTAAACGAATGTGTCCTTTATGTTATCTGATGCTGAGGTAAATATACGTAGTGGGGATGGAAAGACAAATGACTTGAGGTTGGAAACAAGAAATGAGGCATGTAGTAAGTAGATAACAATACACGTAAGGTTCCAACAGGTATTGCTATGACCATGAAGTTTGTTTTACATGTTAACTACATTTCATTTCAAAGAGGTTGTACTTTTGAAAATAACCTTTTCTTGATACAGGTAGAGCAATTCATGTTCCAGCTTTGCGCCGTCCAACACGAGCAACAAACCCTGCCTTGATGGGCGCAACTGACCTTGAAGATCCACACTGCAAGAAAATGGAAATCAATCAATAACTTATGATTTTACAATAAAACGTGTATAAAAGTCTACAAGTTTGAAATTAGTGCAGTACTTGTGCTTCACTTTCTACAAATCAGATACTTCACTTTATTTATTTATTTATAATCTTTGATATAAAATGTAATATCATTTTTTCTTGGATATATGATATTAAGGCTTCACACATCA